>JBBPNP010000170.1:0-54467 GCA_038090955.1 Xerocomellus intermedius
CACTATGCGGGCGCTCAGCATAGCCTGCAGTTCCGCCATTTCTCTTTTTCCATCGTCGTCCAAGGGGATGAGGCTCGACTCCTGCGATGGGACCCTTCCGCCACGGTCGTGACTGCTGCGTTCAACTACCGCTCGAACCCAGGGTTAATGGCCGAATTTTTGTGGCGGTTTGACCATCTGTCTCCTAGTCAGCGGGGTCACGATGAATCGATCCAACCTGCAAACCTTTCACCTGAGGTCGACGCGCCCGTGAGGGAGAAACTGGGGATCAAGGATAACAATGTTCCGCTGTACAAGTACGAGGTGCCCGGTTTGATCGGAATGGGTCACGCGTACGGTCCAAGGCCACCGACGCAAAACCGGTCGCTCGTTAGCCGGTGTACCCGTAGCTTACCCGTGGTTTGGATTCCAACCGAGGACGTGAATGGAAGTACTAGGTCATGCGGCGAACTCGATTCTCTTGGCGATCGCGACGCGGGTCCGTGCACTGGTAAAGACAAGGTCGTCGAGCAAGGACCGTGGTCAGAAGAGCGAATCATATATATGAAAGACACCTGGCGATTCCTCTCGGACTCGCCGGACGTTGAGGTGATGCCTGAACACGAGATTTACGAAATACTGCATCGCCATGGCACCCCGAACATCCCGGAACATGTTGCTGGTGGAGACGTGGACGGCGGGAGGACCCAAACGCAAGAGTTGGTAGATGCACCATGGCTGTGTGTGAAGCCGAGGATATCCCCGTATCAACACTACCGGCTCGTGCATGGGATCGTAGGACGTCCACTTTTCAAGTTCGAATGCACAAAACAGCTTGTCGCGGCCGTCTTTGATGCACTTCAAGGTGCGTTCACTCTGAGCTATACACAAACGATACACTGACATATGCACGAAGCTCACTCGCACGCCTTCAATGTTGCAAAGATCTTGCATCGCGATGTCAGTGCGGGGAACATCATTTTGACAGACGAGGGCAAGGGTTTGCTGATCGATTGGGAGTTGGCGAAGATGATGGACGAGGGTGGCAGCAGGCGACCTGATCGCACGGTAAGTTATCCAGCGTATACCGTTCTATCCTGCACTCATCGCGATATCCTTGATCAGGGAACATGGCAATTCATGTCCGCAAATCTCCTTCGGCACCCTGGCAAGGTGCACACGCTCACGGACGATCTCGAGTCGTTCCTGCACGTCTTGGGATGGACGACTTTGCGCTACGTTCCTGCCATTGATTCTTACACCCCTCTGCGTCGTGGCAAAGACATGGTCATGTTTGATGAACATGATCGGGAGGAAGACCATAGCGAGCAGGGTGGGGATCTCAAGTCTTATGTTTTGGGTGCAGGCAAGTATCCATCATCTACCTATCAGTCCAGAAGCGAGACCCCACTCTTCAAGCTCCTGCGGCAATTGGGGAAGCCTTTCAAGTCGCTCTATGCGGACCCTCCGACTGACGAAGACCGACAAAGTGTACAAGTCCGGCCCGACGCTACTGACAGGGTACTGCATCGATTGTGGGATACCATCGAGCAGTATGATGAAGACATCGGACACCTAGAGTCTCCTATCTGGTTCATCAACGAGATCAAGAAGGCTTTGGACGAAGAGGTCTGGCCTACCGACGACAAGGCTGATCAAAATCTCCCCATTGCTTCCTCCAATGTCACGCATCGTCAGGCGCAGAACAAGATTAGCCAGCTTCAGAACACACACAGTGTGTGGGAGAGGTCGAAAGGGCTTTCAAGGAACTCGAAGCGTGCGGCGAGTCCGACACCCGAGCCTAGTGCGAAACGTCGCCGTGGTACCCCCGCTGCGTCTGGATCTGGGATTTGATTTGCCCTAATTGTTTTCTCCATTTCTGAGGACGTGCTCTCTGTTTTTAATTTAGCACAGATTCTTTTAACCTGTATTCTGTATATCCATGATATTGTCGGCATCATTGAGCAATAATTTTTTTTTTTTCTGGACACTTCCAAAGTTTGGATTTTGGCAATGTGTAATGAATGATGGACCCGGGCATACACCCGTTTGTAATGCATGTCACATCATACGCGCACAAGGTAAAACAAACGCCTCGCTTAATTCTAAGCTAGAGGGAGCCTGAGCATAAGAGAGTGGCCAAGTTCGTCTGCACATCACGATGTCCAATCCTAGTATCGGACGGCACTCGCGATCAACATTACATCAAGTCCTCGATCGCAAGCTGTGGCTGATGTCCGTTCTCTGCGACGTCGTTTACGGGGTCGCTCCGTGAAATCATGTCCAGCGTCCCCTGCAGTGCCCCCGGATCCCGCTGCACCAACAACCCATTCAGCAACCCATCCGACACCATCAGCCTCCCAAAGTTTAGCACCCCCTGCGCGAATTGTTGAGCGGTATGGTGGAATGCAAGCGTTTCGCTCCTGGCAGCGAGCGTCCCGACAAATAGGGAGACATCCAGAGAGGCATTGGTGAGATTGATAGTACGTGTGCGGAGTGCTTGTCCATGCGTCACGCTTGCCTGGAGGGTCGTCTCCTGAGTGCGGACCGTATTTCCAAGTGTGTTGAGACGCGCAACTTCGTCGTTGATTTGTTGTAGGGCGGCCACGGCCCGTTGGATGCTTTGCTCGCACGCCCGTACGTTTTGTCCGGCGCTTGCGACCGTTCGTTCCGCGTCCTCGATTTCCTCATTCAGGTCAAAGAAATCGAAGACCTCTCCAAGACCAAACGTGAAAATATTCCGAACGACCTGGTCAACAGAACCTGCGTCTGATAACCGCCACAAACGACATGAAATCAGAACGAAGACCATACCCGAGCTGTTTCCATACTATCGCGCGCGCTCTCGGCAGACCGAATGGTCTCCCTGGCTTGTTGAATATGTGCTTCGGCCGTCGCCTTTTGCCCACTGTAAGATGTGCGTTCAAAGCTGTGTAGAATGAACCGAGGACACGTCGCACGTACTGCCAGCTTTCGCGTTGATTTTCTACACCGTTTCGCAACGTCTCTGCAACTTTCACCATGTTCTTGAGTCTCTCGATGCGTTCTTGTGCCGAGGTGATCTGAAACGTAAAGTCCGTCGCGAGCTGCATTCGTCCGGGAAGGAAGGAAACGTGGCCATGTGTTATCGAAAGATGAATAGAGTTCTTGGAACAGTCCAGCACACCTCGGTAAATTTTTGTGTCAAGTTTTTCGCTTTCTCGCTCAACGATCGAAAATGACCGAACACGACTTGGCTTTGTGATTTACATGCGTTCACCAGCGGCGCGCGGGTTTGGATCGCTCCAAACGCCGACGTAGGATCGCGATAGGTCATCAAGGCAGACGTCTTTTGATCTTGCGTAATTTGATGGAGTGATTCGATGTGATTGACGAGTACGAGGAGGGCATCCATTGCAGGGGCAGCATCCTGCGTCAGAAGCTTTTCGCTCTCGGATTGTAGCGTAGTCATCCACTGTTCGAGGGCTGTACAACGTGCCGCTGCACCATCGATATCTTGCTGCATCGTGGCAGCCTGTGAGACCAGCGCACTGATCTGGGGCTGAGGAATAAGGGTGGATAAGAGATGAGCATCCACTTCAGTGCCGGTATACTGGTTGACTTACATCTTCCCCTGGTGCAGGCTGTACAGCTGACAGTCAAATAAAATCAACTGACGCGAACTCAATGTCTAGTGAGGTAGTACTCACGTTGGAGTTGGTGGCCCAGTAAAAACCCGACCCGGGCCAGCGCATGGATCATTTCGGGGGTAAACATGAATATAGCGTGGACAACCGTAAGAAACAGGATCTGGGAGGCTAGACGATGGTGGCCTGCTAGAGACTCGAGGACGAATCAATGTACGGAGAGAATGTGGGGCAACTTGAAGTCGAAGTTAAGACGCTGTTGGGTTAAGTAGGGTGTAACAGCAAATGTCGATAGCGCACGGTGCGGCCTCACGTTCGGGGAGCACCAAGATCATCGTCCAGCCTAGTTGAGTAAGAACACGATGCTTATCGCGCCCAAGGGTGATTATCACAGGAGGTGATACCGTGTATGGAATGGTTCGAATGTACTTCTGTCCTCAGCGAGATCGCATGGCAGATACATTGGTCTACGACCTCACTATCAGTCACACTGATACTGGCAGTTCGAAGGGCGTAACTTGCAAAATTCACCAATTACGGCTTTCACAGCTCAAACAAGATAACACACCCTCGCCGTCCGGCAATTGAAGACAACAGGAGCGTGTGTTCATGACGTTGGATAGAAGCTATGGGGAAAGGGTCCTTGGTATCCCAGACCATGCCAGACTCAGCGCTTACCTGGATTGCGTCGTGATCAACCATGAAATTTTGAAATGCACAGGAGGTGTGACCAGAAACATTGCGTCCAAACACCCTAGCGTCCTGGTGTTCTGTGACAAGAAACTTGAAAGACGTGAAGAACGCGTTGATTGCGGCAACTTGCATGGTACATCATACTACCTGTGGATTAAGCTGGAACAAGTTGTCGCGAACCAGATTCAGTGTCACGGTGAAGGAGTCGGACTTGCAGTAGTGAAAGTCGACGTAAACTTTTCTTTTTCGCTGCGCGCTTCAATGTCGGCGAAACCAACGAGAAAAGAACAGCCAATTCTACCCCTATGATGACGCTCAGGCTAGCCCCGTGGCCCCCCAGTGGCAAATAACCCTCTGAGTCCACAGCTTCTCCAGCCTGTTTCTTTTCACATGAGCAAGTAACGGCAGACACGCCTTCAACGCGGCGTTTCTGTGACTTTTCAAAAGGCTGCCATTCACGGCTTTGAGGGTAAAACCTCATGTCTTGATCAACCTCACGGTGTAGAGCCGCCTGACAACTGCGGACTGCATCGGTCTTTCATCTTCGCCTCGTGGAGACCACATGAGATTCAGGAAGATACTAGGGAATGGAAGCAGGCTCTATGAGCGCTCCTAGAATCTCCAAACAGACCTGTAGGCCCTAATCACCAGAAGGTAGGCCGCCTGCCCTTCGTATATAAGGTTCACTCACAACGCGTCGTTCAGCCAAGAGTTAGCCAACCAATCTCATAGTAGACATTCCGGCAAATCTTTCTCGTCATGTCATCCACTGAGTTGGTCCAAGTTCGCAATGCGGTCTCGCAGATATCCAGAGGCAAAGATGTTAACGAGGACAGCTGGATGGTGTGCGTACCTTCGTCCACGGTCGTGCCATAACTTTCCGACTCCTTTCCGCAGCATGTGGTGTAATACAAACTGGGGAGACCTCCTTCAGCCTGCTCCACTCTCCATCGCCCTCCTCGGCTCACTCATGGTTATTGCTTCCAGCACAAACGATTTTTGTTCGTCACTCCTCTTCCAAGCACCAATGACATTCCGCTGACTACCATTACGCATGCAGCGCTCATCTCCGAAAACAAGTCCGCAAAGTTCACGTACGCAAAGTACCCCACCTCGTTCAAGACGTGCCTCCAGCAAATGGTGGGCGACGGCTACAGCGCATTCGAGACGGCATCACACCAAATGACGCGTATCAACAATGCGTCGAGTCAATTGCCAGAGGCGATCAAGAGGGCCGTGACGATCATCATACAGAGCACGTCCCCCATGGAGGTCGAATACTTACTTCCGAATGCACTCGATTCGGTTTCGGAACTCACCAACATATGCATGTGCGTTTTTTTCCCCATGTCGCTTGTATGCTTGAAAGTCAGAATGACATAATTGCTGATACTACGAGTCAGAGACGCGTCGCGGACGTGTGAAAGAGCCTTTGTTAGGATTTCTGCACTTGCCCAGGAGATCTTGGAGTGTACGACTTACAAGGTAGGCTTATATTTGAGCCAGCTCGTCTGTGCTTCACTGTATCCGACAGATCGGAAGCGTGGAACAAGTGACAGTGCGGAACGAAATCGACCTCTCTATCCTTCAGCAACAGGCAGAGCAAGAAGAAAAAATGGTCAAAGAAGCCAAGGAGACATCTGAGCTGATGAAAAAGGTAGGAACACCATTGTAACAGCTACTTTGAGTATGTCAGAGTGAATGACTGACGATGTCATCCAGTCGTTTGCGACCGCAGAAGAGGATTTCAAGACTGCTGTCGATAGTATCCCGTCTGGGTAAGTTGCTTCGATGTTGTCTGGAGATCAGATTGACATCCTCACTAGCTGGGACATCGTGGGCATGCATGTAGTAGAAAGCTTGACGAACGCGATCACAGCTCCTGTGAACGCCTTTTTTGGCATGGCCAAGGTCAAGAGTGACTACTTGCAAACTGGCTCGTCTTCTTTGCCCGGTAGGCACACATAATTCCTCAGACAATGGTGACGGCTGGTGACACGCGCAGGGAAAACGACGCAGCCTTCAGGGGAAGCACTGAGTGACCCAGGAGCTCCCCTCGCTCAGCAAGTCCTCGGACTCGTTTCTGATTTAAAACTCCTCATATCTGGCGGACCTGGCGGCAAGCCTGATTGGGAGAACATTCGTGGCTCGGTACGTGCTCTGCATGCAAACTTTCGTCCTCCCAAATGCCTCGTTGACTTACCCATTCAGAACAAGAAGAGTGGTGGCTTGTACGTCGAAGCGAGCTTGGAAAGAATGAAGGATCGCCTCGACAAAACCAAGCCCATCTCGTTAGAACTATTACCTATCATGGAACAAGCCGTTCATATTACGAAGAAGGTCAACGCGACGGCGAGGACCATTGAGAGTCACGACGATAGAGCCCTCAACAAACACAAGTCGGCAGTAAATAAGATGATCAAAGATCTTCAGGGTATCGTAACACGGTGCAATCTCATTCTGCAACAAACCGGAAACATTGCCACTGGCCCTGGTACTCCAAAGAACGTGTCGACCACCACCAGTTGTGCGGTATGTAGTTCTTCTATCCCGAGCGAACGATGCGGGTGCGATGAAGTCCCTTGTATAGCAAGCTGCGGTCGAAACATCGAAATTTAGAGTGCGTACGCGACGGACATACCTTTGACGACTGATTCACGTTCTCCTAAGGTCGATCAAACGCGCGCAAACCTTGAAGCTGCACGAGAGTCATACGACAAGGCGTCTTCGCGTTTGATCGAAGGCCAGCGTGAGATCACGAAGACGATTGCATCGATGACGAAATTGTCTCTGGAGAACGCCACATTGAAAGAGATCTTACCCGTGCTCATGCAAGCCGTCAAGGCCTTCACGAGTATGTACTCGCTGCCTTACACGTGTTCATGACCACCATGCCTACAACTTGCTTGGTACTACAGCACTCCGCGCCCAGTTTTCGCAAATGACAGAGTTCTTTTGCAACGTTGCGTCGCTCATCAACGACGTTATGAGACCCCAAGTAACGTCATGGGTCAAGAACATCGAGGCAAACTCCAAGATGGTCCTCGCCGGCGTCTCGCTTTCCGGTGACTACTCTTCGAGGCAATCCATCCGTCTTCGTTGAACTAACATGGCCTTGGCACATGACTAGACTGGGCGCGGCATGCGATGTATGCCCAAATGATGGGCCCGCTCAAAGTGAGCATGCTCGCCGAGCGGATATCGGCAACGTACTTGCGCGTGTCGGATCTGTATATCATGCCTGCCCAACGGTCCGAGTTCCCTCATGTTTCCCGAGTTCATGTCAGCTAACGGACCTCTTCAGCGAAGTCGGACATTTGCTCCAATTCCAAGAGGACAGGAGTGAAGAAGGCAAACGGCTGTTTACATGTACGTCTTCCTTATTCCAGCGTGACACGGAGAGATCACCGGATGACCCGTTACCGGGATGCGTAGTGAAACTCGGCCAGGCCCAGTTGGCCATCCAAGAAAAGTCGCAGATGGCGAGTCAGAAGATACTCGAGCTCGTCGCGGAGGACCAAAAGGTAAGCCCAGCAATGCGATCCAACGGATGTCGTCGCATGCATTGAAAACCGATATCTTGCTTTATTGGTTTCGTTGTTGCTTTATTTTCGCCGCCGTGAAACGTCCTCGATTAGAAATTTGTCGGCACGATCAATCAACGCTTGGAAAAGATACAAGACACGGTCGGGCGGGCTCTGCCTGCGATCAAGGAACCTGGTCAGTACCCTCCCTCCTATCCCCTTCTTCGATATCGTCGATTGTTGGTCACTGAGCGCATCAACTTGATCTTTTAAAAGTTCCGCGACAGATAACGGAGGTGACAGAAGCCCACATCGAGGAGTCCGACCGTCAGAGAAGGGCGTTGGAGGAAGCGACGCCTCCGTATTTGGTGGATGAGTTCGAGCTCATGTGACGTATTGAGCTCCTAGAGGATTCGGGGTCTTGATGCAAATCCCATCATGCCATGCTTCTTAGTTCTGTGTCGATATGCACTGTTGAATAATATCCCAGCAATCCGTCGAGCTGACATTCACCCTCCACGAACGAACGAAATGGGTATACGTGGGGCTTCGCCAAGTTTGTCTGCATCCAGTTTATGTACGTCACTAACTTTACACATGTATAACACGTATGGTACTATCAGTTCGAACTCGCCGCGAAAGGACCTCTTCAAAACTTGTACTTGGCAACCGTCTCCCAGAACCCGACACCCTGTAGCTTGGCGATCTCGAGCTCGAGCGCACTCGGCTGGCGGCTGCCATCCCCGCCCGCGATCGCACCCGCACCCCAAGGTGATCCTAAACACAACCACGACCATCAGCCCATCGACACGCTCAGAAGCCGAAAAAAAGCAAAAACAAAAGGGAACACACCACCGTGAACCTCGGTCAGGTTGCCGAGTTGGGCAAACGTGCGGCTGTAGCCGAGAGGGACGAAGATGATACCGTGGTGCGCGAGCGTGGAGATCGAGTTGCTGACGGTCGTTTCTTGTCCACCGCCCGGTGTACCCGTGGAGACGAACACGCCCGCAAATTTGCCTGCCAAGGCGCCTTCGGCCCAGAGTTTACCCGTGGCGTCCCAAAAGGACTGTCGAGGGGGATCAGTCTCTGGCCACGACACCACAGCAATAGCGCGCATCGACGAGACCCACCTTCCACTGTCCAGGGAAGTTACCGTAACGAGTGGGAATACCAAAGAGGAAGGCGTCAAAGTCCGTCAACTGGGCGACAGAAATGACAGGGTAGGCTGGTTTAGGAGGGGCATGCATTTTGGTGAGGATTTCAGGTGAGAGGGTCTCTGGGATTCTAGATGTGCGATGTGCGGTCGGATCGATGAGTCGAGCGCAGGAGGGAGCGCGGGAGATGGACGTACTGGTAGATTGTGGCAGAACCGCCAGCCGCGGTGATGCCTTCCTTGACGGATTCGGCGACTACGACCAAGACGGTGGTCAGAGCGCTCAAGAACGGGTTACGCTCGCCATGCTTTCCACTTACGTTTGGCGATATGGCCGTACAAGGTGTAGATGATGATGGCGACCCTTGGGGAAGACATGTGGAGCAGAGATGAATTGGTATGCAGGAGTGGAAGAAAAGGATCAACGTTCGATGGGACTCATTGGGGGGCGATTGGGCTGGTATTTGTAGCGTTGCATGTTCGAGTCGGAATGGCAACATTGTGTCATCGGATAGGCGGCGGTGATGGGCCACTACCAGGTCGGGCACATAAAGGACACGATCATACCTGGCGCAATACGATCACGGTAAGCATGCACAAAAACGCGCCTGCGGTACTCACGAGAATCCACGTTGTCATGGGACAATTGCGTCGAGCTGACCAACATTTGGCGTGCCAGGGGCAGAGCTGCCTCTGTCAGCATCGGTGTCGTATCATATTGCCAATCATTCAACATCTCCATTGAGTATGAATCAGCGTCCATCGTGAATCAGGTACTTGAAATCTTGTTCAAGTTCAAGTCCACTTGGGTTGGAAAGCCTTGGAATCTCAAACGCTTCTCAAACGCTAAGATCTGTCGTTAGCAACCCTTGTAGATACCAGATGCGGTGCTGTCTCACCCCCGCAGACTTGTTCATATGTCCATCCCCTGCTTCTTCTCAGGATCACCGTCAATCCCCGCGCGCTTCCAATCCAGCTTTAAAATACGATAGACGGAGCGAAACACCTGTGCTTTTTTAGCCTTGCTAGGCTTTGGGCGCCTTCGCCTCGAAAGAGACCGAGGGAAAGCAAGGTATGTAAAAGGGAACCGTGACGTCACCATCGACAGTGTGGATGTCATTTTCCGGCTCTGCGGCATAAGTAAGCTGACTTATCTCCAACGTTCAGGTGATCCAGGAACTACTTGGCCACAAGGACGTTGTAGTGCCTTGACAAAATGATATCGCACAATTTCTGCCAAGGATTGATCCGTTTGCCAACCGTTCTGTGTAATCTTGCAGAACGACGTTTACGGTCGCCCACTCACGGTGTAGAGCCGCCTGACAACTGCGGACTGCATCTTACCCAATTTTTCCGACTTCATCATGCGAGCAACTCATGTCTCGAAGCGATCATGTTCTCATTGCATGTTCCGCTGTACACCACGAATTCGCTATAACAAATACATAGAAATAATTTTAATACGTCTAGAAGGTCCAATGGTTGAATCAATTAAAACTTAAACCTGGAGACGGTTTCCCAGAATCCGAGGCCCTGGAGCCTGGCAAGATCGAGCTCGAGAGCGATTGGTTGGCGAGAGCCATCAATGCCAGCAAACGTACCTGCTCCCCAAGGCGAACCTATCATGTACGTGAGACCCCTAACATCGCGGGTTGAATCATGACAAACGTACCGCCTCGGACCTCTTTCATGTCGGATAGGATTCCAAAGGTGCGGCTGTAGCCAAGAGGGACAAAGCAGATGCCATGGTGGGCGAGAGTGGAGAGGGAACTGATGACGGTCGTTTCCTGACCACCTCCCGGCGTGCCCGTAGAGACAAACACGCCAGCAAACTTGCCCGCCAAGGCACCTGTCGTCCAGAGCTTGCCGGTCGCATCCCAAAACGTCTTGAGAACACGCGATAAAATTAGCTCTCGGAGACGACAAAACGAAAGAGGGAACGGATCAAAGATACTTGCCTTCCACTGAGCAGGGAAGTTACCATAACGAGTAGGGATACCGAATATGTACGCATCGAATGAGGGAAGCTCAGCGGGCGTGATAATCGGGTAGTCTGGTTTAGGGGGTGCATGCATTTTGGTTAGCACTTCGTCCGAGAGAGTCTCTGCGATCCTGAACGGAAGACTGAATCAATGGTCGACGAGCAGAGATACAAGACATACTGGTAGATGGTGGCCGAGCCGCCAGCATCCGCAATGCCTTGTTTGACGGATTCCGCGACTAGGGATTTGTGGTGGTCAGGGGTAAGCTAAATCGGAGATAGGATCCTCACGCTTGGCGATATGACCGTACAACGTATATATGATGATGGCGACTTTGGGTGAAGACATGATGCGAGGAAGTACTGAGACGACTGAGAGGGGTTTGGTCAATGGGGGAGGGATGGTTGGGGTTTGGACTGGTATTTGTACGTCGAAATTGCGATTGCAGCCGCTGTGCTTGAAAATTGCAATCTTTAGGGGACATTCCGTCAGGGATATGTCATCGGGCTTTGCAATGAGACGAGTAACGACTCAAGTCGCAGTCACACCCACCGGCGGTCCGTTCCCGAAAGTGGAATTCGAGAGAGCTCACGGACGTCGCCTTGACCAACACCGGCCGTCACCACTTCTAGTGCAGCTTGTTGCGGAAGACTAGAACAGATATCTCAAACTTTCTTTGCCTTCAGGTGGCCACTGCTGCGAGAATTGCGCAACCTAGTAGAAGGGCGCATCGGCCACCGAAACTTCTTTGCGGTATTCTCTTCCGTCTAGGCCATGGTTCAGCATATCAGGAACGAGTGTAGCCTTGTGTTACTGCACGATGAATCCTTAGCAATCTCAAGACCTTGAAGTCTCTTTTGGAGAATGCTAAATCATTGACTGAGCTACTTTTATCCTTCTTTGTTCAGATTTCGGTGTCTCAACTGAAAATGTAGGGTAACTTTAAGCATACCTGAAATCCTGGAACACTGGCCCTTCGAAACCGCATTGGAAAGCAACGGCTGCTAATGAGAACGGCCTTCGGGTAGTCGTAACTCGTCTTGAGCCTCGACGCTCTGAGCAACAAAACTCACGCGGCGTCATGGATCCCAGGCTTCACTGAGCGTGACAAAGGAGGCTGAAAGCTTCACCTCTGAATCATTTTGAGATATTTTAGGTCCCCGCACGACCCGCTGGTCCCCTCCATGATGTTGGCACCTCATGAGAAAGTTGGTGTACTAAATCACGACCCATTCGGGTTGAACTTTCGGCGCCTTTGCTGTGTTTTTTTTTTCCCCTCGAGTTTCTTCGCAGCCATTATCTGAAACTTGAAGGTGTCGCTGTGCCCTTGACACGGGATTCAAACAAGTCTCGATTTGGATGTCACTTTCCAGGGTCCAAGCTAAAGTTGGTTGTGGATGAGAAATCCAAACCCCACATGGTGCATGGCATCGGATGCGCGGTTCTTCCTAAGATCTGATAATGCTCTTCGCTCACACTACTAATGCATAAAAGCAGATCATGTGGTTCCACGACACTGTTCATCCGTCGCAGCATATTACGACGCCGTCCCACGCCTGATACCTGCTCTTCAACAACCTCAGTTTCCTCACACATTCCTGTGTCATACCCTTTATAAAACAAACATCCCCGGAATGTGTTTCCCTGGAAAGCGACAGAAGAACAACTTCGCCGAACCAAAGCCGGAGCGAAAAGATACAAAAGCTGACGCAGTCGAACCCATACCCTCATCTGGCCCCGTTCTTTCTGCGCCTTCACTACTTCCCTCAGAGCCTACTGCTCCTGAACCTCCAGAAAATACCACTTCGGCCCCCCGAGTTGCCATCGTCATATACTCCCTCTACGGGCATATTGCCAAACGTATGTCTTTTCGATGAATCTTTCTCTCACTCGTTTAAAGACTCCATCTTTTCCGCGCAGTCGCCGAGGCCGTCAAGAGCGGTATCAGCGACGCCGGCGGTAGTGCTACGATCTACCAGTAAGCGTCGTTGCCCCACCTTCTACATGTCTCGTCGAATGATATGGCGTATAGAATCCAAGAGACACTCTCTGAAGACATTTTGAAGCTCGTCAAGGCACCCCCACGCTCAGACTACCCCATCTTTCTCCCTGACGACCTCGTCAACTTTGACGCTTTCCTTTTCGGTGTTCCCACACGCTACGGTAATTTCCCCGTGCAGTGGAAGGTACGTCCTCCGCTGACCCCGTGTGGGCGCGTGTCTCATCGTGATTCATTAGGCATTCTGGGACGCAACCGGCCCACTCTGGAGCAGGTCCGCCCTTGCTGGAAAGATGTGCGGTGTCTTCGTCTCGACCGGCACCCAGGGTGGTGGACAGGAGGTCGCCATCGCCAATACCCTCTCCACCTTTGTCCACCACGGAATGATCTACGTCCCTCTCGGGTACAAACACACCTTCTCTCAACTGTCCAACCTGACCGAGATCCATGGTGGTACGTCCGCATGGCATCTGTGCCTTCATATTCAGTGCCTAATCTCGTTGCCCCCTTCTCGTCCCAGGCTCTCCTTGGGGTGCGGGAACGTTTGCAGGCATGGATGGCTCCCGCCAACCTTCTCCGCTCGAATTGGAAATCGCATCTATCCAAGGTAAGGATTTCTGGGAGGTCGTCGCCAAGTACCACGCTTTCTCCAAGTAAATTCTCGGCCCCTCCCTTTTTATCGTCGTCATCCACACGTTTATCTGGCTCGGCGGTCGTTTGCGTGTGTGTCTTTGTGTGTGGAGCTTCTTGTGTATAGCACTCCCCAAGACGCGAGCAACCTCGCATCGTGAAACAATATCAGTGTGAAACGCAGTGGGCAACTCTCCAGGGGACGCGTGAAACAGTGTACACATCCACACACATAGGTACTGATCTGATAACCGACGTTGGGGAGGGGCCAACGCAGCATCACGCTAGTTTCTCATGTACCCACCAGCGCCGGGGCCCGAAGGATAGCGACTATCCTCAAGAATGCAACGGCAATTACAGTAACCCCTGTCTGAAACGATCACCGGTGGCCTGTTCGCCAAGGGTGGATGACGAGCGTGGTTGAAAGAAATATCTACTTCATGATGATCGTTGGGTTCCATCCAAAGGCTGTAGGCGCGAACGCGTTCGCGATCGTTTAGTACGTGTGGGGCCCGATCAGCAAGCCATGGTTCGTCGTATTCGTCGCCTGTGAACGTTGTGACGTTTTACCTTGGGCGATGGCCCGAGACTTTAAATCGAACAAGCTTCGTACTACCTTGAATTCGGAATGGCCACTCGGTTTTTCGCGAGCCACCCAGAACGATAAATCATATCGGTGAAACGTCACCGGGGGAGCGCAGACGTACACCCTCAAAACGCGTCCGATTTAGAGGACGCGTGTTCCCATCCACGCAACAAGATCGTCACGTCGGCGCAGATGCTCAATTTAGATGTGACATGGTCAAGCGACCCGGCGGCCGTGACGGTCGGGCCCCGTCGGTACGAGTCCCTTTGACAAAACGGCCCCCGGCGATATCATGACAAAATCAAATCAAACAAACAAGGTCCTTCGATCAACGATAAAAAGGGAGAGAAGAAAAAGCATAAACACCCCTGTGTCAGCATTCCTTCTGGACGGCGAAAAAAAAGAGAGGACCAATGAACAACGTGAACAACATTCAGACCGAAACGTCAATCGTCGTGAATTGCAAACATGAACCTATGGGCAGAAATTTCGACATCATCCAGTGCACTAAGGGAAGCCAATGTCGTCGGCCCAGCCAAGACCCGAACCCAGCCGATCCCCCGAGTCGTCGTCCATAGCACCCCAGGACCCTTCTTCCTTGCCTTTCACAGCCTAAACGTGATGAATCAGTATCGAGATGCAACGTCGCCCAACGACGCGAGGGATGATAAATGAGACAGGCCATTGGGATGTGGAAGACGTGCGGAAGCAACACTTCACATCGCTCTGGACCGCCACAATCACAACGACATGCGTACCTTGGTCAAATATTCCTTGTTCCTCGCCATCTCTCTCTCCAGACTAGCCAATAACGCAGCTTGTTCCTGAGCGCGCGCAAGGACTCTGTCCACATCTGCCTTGTCGAACGTGACATGTGGATCAAAGAAAGAGACCGTTCCGTCTGAGGATAGTTGCGCGGATATCTCCGAGGATGCGATCTGTCCCGCATTATTACTCGTGATCGTGAACAGGGCCACCGCGATAGATATGCGTGTTTGTATAAAAGAACGCTCACCATATCAAGAATCAAAGCTCGAACTTCGTCTACATTCTCAATTCCGACAGCATGCGCAATGTCAGACAAGTGGAGCGTGAGATACGTCGACGTCAATTTCTTAATCGACCATCGGGGCGCGCGTTCCAGTGCCTGGAGCACCAAACCCAGCGTCTTCTCCTATCTCAGGTTAAATTAGTATTCAACGCCACAAGCGTCATCGACGTGTACGGACAGTGGCGAAAACAAGTTCCCCATCCACGATGGCACGCAGTTCAGCCCTGCGATCCGGGTACGCGTTCACAAACGCTGAATACGGCGTGCCCTTGAGAAGTCGAGGCAACACTGGGTGAATGTACTTTGGCGGTGGCGTCGTCTATCGCAAAACGTCAGTGGGAGCTAACATCTGCCAGGATGCAGGGTCTACTTTGCCCTCGTGGATCAGCTGTACAAGAACCAGCTTCTTGAACGCTTCCATCTGAATGCCTGCGGCAGCCGAGCCTGGACTACTTGCACATATTTCGAAGAACTCCCGCGCTTCAGCCCAGCGTTTGAGCGCAGCGTACACCATACCCCCTGCATAATGATACACCAAGTTGTCGTTGTAATGCAAGTCCGAAATTGAGGTGTCTATTGTTGTAATTGGGTGTGCGAGAACCGGAAGAGCCGCGGTGAAATGTCGGGTCGATACGCATGTCTGTTAAGTCCCGTTTGGGAAAAGAGTTCAAGACAGACGAACGCGCTGACGCTTACCTTGAGGAAAACGGGATGAATGGTTGTTAGATGGGAGAGAGACGGTGCGTATCTGGTCAATAGATCAAATAGCGGTTGGATAGCGAGTGAAAGCTGTCCATTTCGAGATCAGAATTGCGTTTTCGTTCATGGGTTGAACATCGCTTACGTTCCCCGCTGCCTCCGCAAGTAACGGTATTCCACTTGCAAGGAGCGTGACTGAAGCGAAATGAGACATGATACGACCCAACAAAGAAACCCCATCTTCACCTCTTTCAGGAGCATACCGTGCCTGCTCCGGCACGAACGCTCGGCAAAACTCGGCCACAAACCCTAACGGGAGAATCGATGCGCCCGTCGTATGCAACCGCGCAGTGCTACCATGCACCGTGACCGAGTCATCAAACGAGATAGGTTCAGCGCGACGAGCACGACTCACAAGATATGCAATATGCCGAGCGTGTTCGCTTGTATGTCCAATACGCTTAACGGGTCCTGTCCGTCCGGCAACAAACTCGCGAGGATCACGTCCCGCACCTCCTTTGGCGCAAACGTTTTGAGTTGTTGGTTCAAGTACGACGGCGAGACGGCGGTCGTGATGGCTGTGATGACGTTGACGAGCGAGATATTGTGTTCGGTTGAGCTGGTAGGCGGGGTCGGCACTTGTGTTTGTGTTGGCGCTTGAGATTGCGTTGGCGATTGCGATTGCACTGGAGACGGCTGTTGCTGCACGTCGGGTTCATGTTGGGGAGTGGGCTGTTCCGGCGGTGTTGGAAGACTCGGTTGACTCATGACGCTGGTTTTAAGACGTGGCCTGCGGTGACGATTAGCCGGTGGCGCACGGTTCGAGGTTCGCTGTGAGCGTGATCAACGCTGTCGATGTCGTCCTTTTCTCGAAAGATGCGGATATGACGACTCACGGTCGCGAAAACTTGAAGTAGATCTCGAGGAGCGTGTGATGCCCCTGTGTGCGATCAGATACGAAAACTCGTGCGCAGGAGCTAGAGAAGCTTGCGATTTCCACCAAAACTTGGACAGACGTTGACACGGCGTAATACCACACTCCGAGTCGACACGAAGAGTAAGTACCAATAGATCAAAGGAGGCGCAAGGGAACACGGTAAGATTACGTAAGTGGCGCGTACTACCCATATAACAAGCCGCCATCGTAGATTGGGACGTTCATACTCGTTCCTCCCCTAGTCCACGCCGCTTATAGGTACAAGCCCAAGGGTCACCGCCTCGTCTTCCTTTGGTATCTTCTCCTGGAGTGGCCCTCCATAATCAACGATTTGCTAATAACGACCAACCCCCCTATGTTTACACCAAGCTCTTACGTCTGCGAAGAACTTGTTACGAGACCAAATAGATAAAGACAACATTTCCGCGGACATTAAGGCAGAAATCACTTGGAATGATAAATGGGAATCTTGCTGTGGAATCACTCGATAAGAGGAGCGCGAAAGACTGCACGGTGATGCTAATGCTTGTTCTCCTCGGGGTGGTTAGACACTGCAGGACTATACCTCAACGAAACACGCGCCAAAAACCTGAACAGAATTCGTAGAATTACATACAAGTGGGTTGCGTTGGACAAATTGACAGTCTACAATTTCTTTCTGTTTTCCAGTCTATGTGAGTTGACAAATCACCGATATGAGAGAATAGTGGAAAGCGACACGCTGTGGTGCGACCTCACGTATCGCGTTCACTCTTTCCTGTGTTTCTGGTAGTAGTGAATAACGCCAGTGGTCTATAATGTACCGAGTGAGCATTCCCTTGGTCGTAATTCCTCATGACACTCACCGAAGCATCGTGCCCAGTGACATCTGAAGGTTTGTCGAGCTGTGACAGAATGTTCTTCGCAAGAACCTTTCCGAGTTCGACGCCCATTTGGTCTGATATTCACAGATTTAGCACGCGCAGACGGTAGCGAAAGTAAGTCGAACGTACCAAAGGAGTTGATACCCCAGATGACGCCTTGGGTGAAGATCTTCTGCTCGTACAGAGCAATGAGTGCGCCAAGCGTCCTAGGAGTCAAAAGGGGGAACAAGATGCTGTTGCTCGGGCGGTTTCCTTCAAACACCTTGCTCTTCACCAGTGCCTCGCTTGCGCCACTCCCGAGTTCCTTGCGGACTTGTTCCTCTGTCTTGCCAAACGCCAACGCTTCGGGTTGCGCAAAGAAGTTGGAGAGCAGAATGCGGTGGTGCTTCGAGCTAGCAATGGGGTTGTGGGTGGTTGCTGGGGCAATGAAATCGGCAGGAATCAACTTCGTTCCCTGGTGGACGAGCTGGTAGAATGAGTGCTGGCCGTTGGTACCAGCCACACCCCAGATGATCGGCTGCGCAAAAGACACGTCAGTAAAGTAGTAATACGATATGCCGTCAGACCTACGCCAGTCTGATAGTCAACACGCTGGCCACCCTTGGTGACGAATTTACCATTCGACTCCATGTCTCCCTGCTGAAAGTAGTCTGCGAACTTGTGGAGGTATTGGTCATACGGCAAAAGCGCGTGCGTCTGAGCGCCATAAAAGTCGTTGTACCAGATGCCGATAACAGCGAGCAGGACCGGAAGGTTACTCTCCAGGGGAGTCTCCTTGAAGTGCTTGTCCATTCCATGAGCACCCTTCAAGAGGGACTCGAAGTTATCGTAGCCGATATACAGAGCGATCGAGAGACCAATCGCACTCCACAAGCTGTAACGACCACCAACCCAGTCCCAGAACTGGAACATGTTCGCGGTATCGATGCCAAAGGCCTGAACGGCTTTGGTGTTCGTGGAGAGAGCCACAAAGTGCTTGGCGACGTGAGCCTTGTCCTTAGCAAAGGACAAGAACCAGTCCCTTGCGGACTCGGCGTTCGTGATAGTCTCTTGGGTAGTGAACGTTTTACTAGCAATGATGAACAGGGTACGTTCTGGGTCGCAGACCCTGGTAGTCTCGGCAAGGTGAGTTCCGTCAATGTTAGAGACAAAGTGGATGGTGAGGTCCCGTTGCGCATAAGGCTTGAGGGCCTCGGTCACCATGACGGGACCCAGATCAGAACCACCAATACCGATGTTGACGATAGTATTGATGGTTTTCCCGGTGTAACCTTTCCAGGCACCACTTCGGATGTCTTCGGAGAACTCCTTGATGTGGGCGAGCACAGCCGCAACTTCGTCCACGCCGTCCTCCTGGATCTGGAAGTCATTAAAATTACGCAGGGCGACGTGTAGGACAGCGCGGTCCTCGGAGGTGTTAATGTGCTCTCCGGCGAACATCTTGTCGCGGTAGGTCTCGACCTGAGCCTCCCGCGCGAGAGATAGGAGTGTGTCTAGGATCGGCTGCGTGATCAGGTTCTTGGAGTAGTCGAGAAGGAAGGTGGTGGTGGGATCAGTAGGGTCCACATATTCCTTTGAGAATGCTGAGAAGCGATTCGGATCCTGGGCGAAGAGGTCGGACAAGATGAGCCTGGTGTATTCAGCGTCGTAGGTTCGCTGGAGTTTCTGCCAGGCGGCGTACTCTGATCGTCATCGTTGAGTGTGGCTAACGCACTGATGTTGTCGACGCACCTGTAGCAAGCTTTCCGCTCATGGTGTCTTGTTGGGACGATGTAGACGAATGTCGACAGGCATATGGTCAAACGTTGCCACTTTATACATTCCGGTACCGGTCATCGATCGTGGGAACCTCAATTAACGGACCCACTTCCCGAAGACCAAACATGGGAGAAGTTGTTCTCATCGATTTGCTCACAGACTGCCCAAGATGAGAGAAAACCCTTCCAGTTCCTGTGAAGCCGTCGCCGTATTTCCATGAGCTGGCACGTGTGTGCTGGCTTACACGCTTGGCATTCCATTCTTTCCATCTGCTTGTGTGGCTGCATAGCTCCGCTGGGAATAGCAGCTTCCAGTCCTTAACACGTCCGAGCTGTGAAAAATAGCTCGACTTGAAGCACGGCAGGTGACCAGCAGCAAGCGGGGACTGTGAAATCACGTCCAACCCGGAGCTGTAACTTTCTCTCCCTTGACAGGAACTGAGGAAGGTATGTGCCTAGCCGCGATTGATTTATTGAAGTTGAGGAGTATGTCGTCACATGACACGGCTGAACAGTTCTGAAGGACGTTCAACGCATTTAACGTTGTAAATCGGGGCCAGGATTGTAGTAAGGCACGTATCGACGAGCTGTGTAGTGTGAAGCACCAAGTGAGAGTTAAATCCCGCGCCTTCTGAAGAGAGAACAACCATTGACTCTGAGCTTACCTAGGAAAGATGAAATCGGAGCAGCCAACGCATACGGTGTGGCTGGCCACCGCTGAAGAGACCAGCATTAACTGGTCAGTGGAAACCAACTCTGCGACTGCTGAACGGACGTTGACTGAGTAGGGGAATCTGCACCACGCGTAATGCGTTGCCAGCCAACACGGAACATGTATAACCATGTCGTATAAGTCCCACACCCGGCGTCACGGTGATTCATTAGATTCCATGAAGTAGGATCCGTTTTCTGGAAGAGATACCCTTTGGAGACTCCAGTTAATGTATCGACCGCAATCGTCCATCGAGTCCCAACGCCCAGGTTGCTCGTGAGGATGCGTTTTACAAAAATGTACCTCACAGATGAGCCGCAAGCGGTGGGTGCGGCTGCCTTCCCTGATGGCGGGCCGACCGGAGTCCATCATTCAAAGTTGAGTAATACACTATAGTCGGATCTTCATGTTCAAGTGAGGTACGCCGCGAAAGTGCCAGATTTGATTAGAGCAGTGAATTCGGGTGACCTGGACGCTAACGGCACCTCACCTCACCCCTAGGACTGGACCCGTCGCGCTGCGTTTCAGACCGATGGTGAAAAGTTCAGAAAACGAGCACACTCGCATGCATTCATGCCACGAAGATCTTGCATCGCGAAGTAAGTTCGGGCATCATTTTGACGGGTGGGGGCAAGTTGATCGATTCGGAGTCGGCGAAGAGGGTAGATGCAGGCTACATGATCGCACGGTGAGCCACTCGGCGTTCCAAATTCCACTGCATAAATTTTGTTTTACAGGGACCATCATGGCGTTTCCTGTCCCCAAGTCCACTCGAGCACCCTGACAAGACACACACGTTCACAAATGATTTCGAGGCGCTCCTGCACAACCTCTGATGGACGAAAACGGAACAAGAACCCGTACGAGTCTGGAATTCCAATCTGCCCGCCCACTTTCCTCGACAGCGAACATGTACAATGACATTGATCAAATTGAAGTACACAGCCCTAGCGTAGTCTTCTCACGCGCAAGCCTAAAGCCGAGATATTCTTAGCGTTTCCCTCTGGAAACCCGGGTATCCGCGCTCGATTTCTTCCATGATCTCTTGCTTGTAAACCGAGACACCCCCGGAATAATTGTATGCTTCGCGTTTCTTTCCGGGGATGTTGGCGCCATTATACCAACCGTTAGCCAGTGGAAGGAGCGTGGCATCGGAAAGGGCATCGATGTGCTTCTTGTAGGTCAGAGCAGCATGAGAGGTGGGTGTGAATTTGGTGATGCCGTGTTGGCGAAGATATTCGATCGTCCGAACGACCCAGGAGCCTTGGACTTCCACGCATGTCGGTCCATTGCAGAACGCCGTCGGTCCATGCGGACCGTACACAAAGTACAGGTTCGGGAAGTTGTCGATTGTCATTCCTAGGCTTTCAACGGAGCGTTGGGTTACGAGTGGCTAAACGTGTATGGACGGTTCAAGAACTTACTAGGTGATCGTGCCATCTCGCCAATGGTCCTGAATCGTCTCACCACCGACCCCACGTAGGTCCAAATCGATGAACGCGCCAATGTGAGTGTCGAAACCTATACATGTCCAATTCAGCTACGCATTTGGTGCGGTGATTCTACAGCACGCGCACCAGTGGCAAGAATGAGCACGTCGAGCTCGTACTCCTTTTCCGCCGTTTTCACACCTTTCGGCGTGATCTCGAGGATGGGATTCACATTAATGTCGACAAGGTCAACATTGTCCTGATTGAAGATCTCGTAGAAATATTGTTCCAGACTTGGGCGCTTGCAACCAAACGGGTGAGGGGGGACTGCGGGCGCTAAAACTTCGCGTTTTTTAGGGTCCTTAACCCTCTCGCTAACTTTCTTCCTCCAGAATGCATAAGAAGCGTCATTGCTGTCCTTGTCAATGAGGAGGTCTTCATAATTGGCAACTATGACGGACAATAAGTACCTGGGGGCTGTGCTGACCTATCACGCATGGATGACCTACGCCAGAATTGGAAACCTCCACGGTCCCATAATGCTTGGTACGTCGCCTGTCTTTCTTCTTCACTGTCCTGCTTCATTGGACGTGGAATCCAGTTAAAGGGGAATCCGCTGAATGTAGTGGGAACCTTTCGGTAAATCTCCTCGTATACTTGCTTGAAGTGGTCCTGAGTCTGCTGGCTGATTTGATATTGGCCCATGGGAATTGCAAGGTTCGGCGTTCGTTGGAATACGGTAAGATGTTCAACCTAAGTGTACGATTAGTGGATTAACTTGACGGTTGGCCAGTCCATGCGTACGTGTCGCCCAATTTCTTGAATCGATTGTACTCCACTCGCTCCCGTCCCAATGACTCCAACTCGTTTTCTGCTTGTTTCGATCCCTTCTTTCGGCCAGCGTGCTGTGTGGCTCCATGCTCCCTGGAATTTTTCTAGTCCCTTCAACTTTGGAGTATACGGCTTGGACGCGAATCCCTAGACGAGTTTTAATTGTGGGAGACGAAGGTAACGGCAATCTGACCGTGCACATGATCAAATGACGTGCCGCGGCCTTGTATACGCCATCTTTTCCGTCAGATGTGACGTGCCAGATATGCAACTGGTCGTCCCAGTGCGCTTGTTTTACGCGTGAGTCGAATCGACAATCCTTGCGCAGTTCAAGCTTGTTGTCGACGTAGGCGAAGTATCTGGTCAATGGTCAAGTGCATGTGAGTACGATATTACGGAAACGAGAATGAGCTTGGTGACGTACGCTTGTATTTCCTTCCGTTCAGGATACTTCTGTGTCCACGTCCACCCCTTCCAAAGCTCGGGGCGCGAGAATTCGTAAGTGGGGATGTCGCTGTCGACACGGGCGCCAGGGTACGTGTTCCAGTACCAAGTCCCACCAAAGTCGGACCCAGCTTCGATCAGCTTGCATCTCAAACCGAGGTCGCGTAGGTGGATCAGTTGGTAGATGCCTCCGAACCCTCCGCCAACGATGATCGCGTCGTACTTTTCCTCCGTCATGTAGGTCTTTTGTGGTACTGAGATCGTATGTCGTATGGGGACTCCTGGTAGACGATCGTTCTTGTACTCGCCGCCTTTTATCCCTCGACAAACTCTCGCCGGGATTTAGTACGCTCTACTCGCACGGTCATCGCGCCTCGACTAAATAGAAGGGCGATACTGGCAGGGCGGCCCCTGCGCGGTATGGTAAGCATGCTATAATCGATCAAGGGTTTCTCATCAGGTCTGCGTTCAGATATGTGTTCCTCCATGTCACAATGCGTAAACGCATTCATTTCTGCCTAAAGTACATTATCGTCGGATTTCTGTCGTTTAGTTACGACCAATTTCCCCGCGGAGATGGAAGAAGGGGGACATTCTTTGGGAGCTTGGCGTTTCACCTAATGTGTGTTCATCACTGCCTTTACACATTCCGACGTTCTTCCACGATAGGAGCAAGTCGGGAACACAGGTCATTACCTGCAAACTACGGAAACCACACTTCACTTACCCCGCAGACGCTCGATGTGCGTACTCTTCCCACTACATCCATGTCGAGCTTTCCACCCGGAGCAGGCGTCTTTCAGAAGTGGCGCCACAGTGCATCGATCTTTTGTGGGGTAACGTGCAGTAGACTCCATGATTACCTACAATTTGAATTCCCGCCGCGCCCATTGTTAGAGCGCGCAAATGAGACCATTTGAATTTCGTAAGTACAACAGTATAGAAAGGCCCTCCGGCACCCCTGGACCCCAATTGCACCGTTTCATTGATTAGATCCAAGTCTCCGAGTGCGTGCGGTGCCAAGTCATGCCCCTTGGGCCAACGGCCCAAAACCGAGCCAAGGGCTCGTGTCTTCCCCCGGGCCGTCCTCGCAAGACCGAAACACGTGCAAGACCGAGGTGAGCAGGGCGAATGACACGGTTCGCCCCGTCGGACCTGAACTTTGTCTCTTGCTGGTTTGAAGATATTCGTGCTTGATCAAGCTCGTCTCGATTTCTATGTCATGTGACCATTCGACACTCAGCAAAACCAGCCAACGTCAGTACCTACACCGATATGGATGTATCGCGACGCAATATCGAGGGATCGAGTTCGTCGGGGAGACCAGCAAAGTCGGGTCGAGAGCGCCAGCAAAGCGGGTACCCAATTTTCGGTGTAAAGAGGTAAGAAATGAGATGCGAAAGTCGGAAGTTCATTCGCAAGTGGCTGGATGTCGTCGCTCCCTTGCACAGTTTTGTCGTGATATGTGACTTGGCTGGCTTTCTAATGGGAAGAATGTAATGCATCACTTGTAAGATCGGATTTTTTAGGATGTGGGTTTCGAGACCACTATATGCGGTTTTGTTATAGAGCCTGAAGGAGGGAGGGGAGAGAAACCGACAAATGATGTACCCGAAACCAAAGTCTTTGACTCCGAATTTTGAGTACTACTCTGCGATATATGCGGGGTACTTTGATACTATCGTCGAGGGTGAGAGATGCTATGCGTGAGTTGCAAACTGGGAAGCACGTTGGAGAGACTGGCGTCGTCGTCCCGCCACTGCCTTGATCCTTTGTGGTGGAAATGCCCATTCGACTGGCTGCCGTTGAAAGAAGCTCAAGGGCGTGAGGAGATGAATTGTACCGACCGCGTCGCCAAAGGCCGAGTGAGGGCCGTTGGAGATGCAAGAGGTCGTGTTGGGCTTGAAAATGGGAGGCGAGGGGACTTGTGCCTGGCGGGTGGCGGCGGGGATGCCCGAGGAGAAGGCAGAGACCACTTGTTCATGCGACTGCGCTGACAGGGAGAGCGCCGCCGACGGGAAAAGAGACGCCGCTGCAAACAATTGCACGACGGGCGCGCCGCAACTTGTTCGCCTACACTTACAGATAAAAGGACGAGTCGACATTATACGGTGAAGACGTTCTACATGGCATGGCATGCGTCCACACCTCGCATGCGAAAGTCAGGAATAATACCGGTCGTGTGCTTCCAAGTACACCGTCTCTTCCAAAGAAAATACCACATTCCCCGCCATCGTTCGACCACAGGAAGCCCGCTCACCGACAAGTGCAATTCACGCTCAAAGGGAAACTTCCTTCGAGCCCCTTTCAATATCCTAGGCCGTCGGTGGATTGTTCGTTAATGTGCACTGAAAGGGAGTACGCCATTCAAGTTCATGACTTGATCGTTTGAATTTGTAGAAAGACCGAGCGTAGGTGGTCGTCTTGTCCTTGTCCGACCACTCACCTTGTCAGAGACGTGTCAAGAAAAAGGAGACAAGAACTCATACGACCCGGAATTCCAACCCCCCTTTCATACATCACAATCAGAGCATAGTCCTTTCACCCACAAGACTAAATCTGAGACATTCTTGATGCTTCCCTCTGGAAACCTGGGTACCCGCGCTCGATTTCTTCCAAAATCTCTCGCTTGTAAACCGAGACACCCCCGGCATAATTGTATGCTTCGCGTTTCTTTTCAGGAATACCATTGTACCAACTCTTGGCTGGAAGGAGCGCAGCTTCGGAGAGCGCATCGTCTTGTAGGTCGGATCAGCGTGAGAGGTGGGTGTGGACTTGGTGATGCCGTGTTGGCGAAGATATTCGATCGTTTGAACGATCCAGGAGCCTGGCTCCAGGGTACATGTTCCAGTACCAAAGTCGGACCCAGCTTCGATCAACTTGCATCTCAAACCGAGGTCGCGCAGGTGGATCAGTTGGTAGATGCCTCCGAACCCTTCGCCCACGATGATCACGTCGTATATTTCTTCAGTCAGGTTGGTCTCTTGTGCTGATATCGTGTGTCGTATAGAGGTTCCTGGTGGGTGATTGTCGCCTAACCTGACTGCTTGCGATAAGGGAGTGGAAATAGAAGTATCATGCTGGCAGGGTAAGGGTTGGTGCCCTTGTGTGATGTGGCAGACGTGCTTTTCCCAGCACTCCTCGACGTCACTAGACACACCCAAATCCGCCTAATCAACGACATCAGTCGGTCCGTCTTATGCAAATTCCCAGATATGACGAAAGGGACACTTTGGGTCACTCATTTCTCGGAATTCATTTACATATTTTGGCGTTCTTCAACGGTGGGAGGTCGGGCACAAACTGTTACCCGCAAAGTATTGAGTCTAAATCCCCCCCAGAAAAAAAAACTCCGAAACGCGATCGGGTCGCAAGCAAGTGTCCTGCCGATGTGGCGCCACGACATTGATTTTGGTTGGGGTGCAGTAGATTTCATGATCTACGATTTCCTGTTGCGCTTGTGTCGACGACAGATCCAATCGCGGTTCTCAATCAGGGAGGGGACATGAAGCACATGATGCATCAGGGTATGTTTGCCTCGCCCTACATTTCAATGAGTGACGGCGGATCAATCCGTTGCAACAGCCGTACATCTCATCGACCTTCCCACAGTCTCTAACATGGCGTTCGGTACCAGTCACACGACAGGGCCTCTTTTCTGGCTCGGTCCCCATCGCCGAGATGGTGAGAGGGGGCACGAACAAATCAAATCATGCCACCACTCATGCAGTTGGGCTACGCACAGGCAGAACCCTACTTCCTGACCGCAAGGGCAGTCCCGGCAGACACGATATCCGTAGTTACGTGTCAAGTTCGTTCCACCTTTGCCCGGGCCCAGTCAAGTGACTTGCTGGTGTCTTTTGCTTCGAACTACACATTGGTGTGCCCTCGAAGTCTGTCTCCCCTCTCCTCCGGCTCTGCGCTCCTCGACCTTCTGACAGCTCTCTCCGTTGTCAACGAGAGGTCTCACTGCAAGTATTCCCCCGAGCTAGTATTTACACAATACATGAAACAGTGGCTTGTTTTCCCGCATTGTACACATCCCTAGGGGTTATTTGTCGTTATTTGTGTGTGGTTTGCCATTGTACTCGTGTTGCTCTTGTTCTGCGAGGACGGCCACGGCGACGAGTTGCATCTTGTCCTCTCCCACAACGTTCTCTTACCGTTCTCAAACTATTCTTCAAACTTACAACCTTTCTTGCATTTTTTTTTCTATTGGACGATGTTGATGAATCAGATTCTCGACTCGTCGAACCCGTTGCGAGACCCAGGCGAACGCTCCCACCCGCTCAAACGCTCCGCCTCTGTCGCGTCTCTCCCAACACCTCCACGTACCCAGTACAAACGCTCACGATCGCGCGCGCGCTCCTCTGTGTCTCACCATGATTCTGACGGCAGTGGCAGCGCCTCAGAACTCGACCACAGCCTCGGTAGCGGTTACGCCCAACGCATCAAGCGGGTCAAAACGATTCGTAACGGCAAGAGCGTAAGCGACAGGGACGACCCCTCCGAAGACGAGAGTCCAGATCGCAAAAAGCGTCGCACGCTTGGGGTTCTCCCCGGTCACGACGAAGACGAGGAGGACGAAAACGCGTTTTGGACTGGTCGGGTTGGTCCATCTCATGGGGAGAAGCCGGAAAAGAAGCCAGCGCAGGCGGATAAGACGGAGGAGAGCTCGCCGTCGCCTGCAATGCTCCGCTATCGTGCAAAGGCCCCCGTATCGCCGCCACCATCGAGAAGGCAGCCGTTGATCCAGCCTGCACGCGCTGCCTCTGTGGAACGCGAAGATTCGGGTTCTGCTGCTCCTGTTACTCCGCCATGCAGACTGTTCCTGCGTCCCCCATCGCCCTCCGCTGCCCACGCGTTCAAAACTCCCACGAAACCCAAGGCCACCAAAATTTGGCCAAAGCGTGATTCGCCAAACAATCCCTTCCTTATCGAATCAAGTGAAAAGGTCAAGTTAGGCTCAGAATGGGACAGTAGCGACGAAGAAGAAGAGGTCGTCGGCGAAGCCCGGGTACAGGAAGGAACGCCCACTCCCACGTTTGAGGAAAAGCCGACGATCACATATGTCTTGTGAGTACCACGCATATATGCGCGTATAATCACTTTTTATTCAACTATCTTCCAGCCGTGGGCAAAAGGCAACTTTCCACAACCCCCTCTACGGACTCGCTCCCGAGGTCATTGCAGCGTCCAAATTGCCCGTCGATCACCCTGATTACGAAGCTGCCGAAGCTTGTCCTCCAAAAAGATTGTTCTCTTTCGGAAAGCGAAAGTCTCGGGATCGTAGTCGCGAGAGCACCTCCACCGATGGTGTCAAATGTGCTAAAGTTCAACGCGACGAGACCTCGGAAGGTGAACAAAGCGGTACCGGGACTGAGTCTCATAAGAAGCTTTCTCATGCAGACAGTGCTGAGACGGAGACTGTCCCATCCAAACCTGCCTGCGAGCCTTCTTCGCGCCTGGTCGACAACGAAGAGTTGCAAAGTGCTCGTGAGGAGCGCGAGCGCAGAGAGACGGTAGCTAAAACTCGCCTAGCTTCCAGAGATGGTCTCCGCGCCGGAGCTATCTTCACGGAACGGGACGAACCTGCACGCCGGGCCATGGGTCCTCTTCGGAGCTCATAGACTCTTCGGAAGCTTCGAGCACATCCCCCGTTTACATCTCTTCCTCTTAGGTTGCGCCCCATTCATTCATTCTTGTTTATATCCATTTCTCTTGTTTGTTTAACTTCTTGCGACACCTCAATATAGTCTTGCACACTTCTCGATGATGCTTGTTCTCCCTTCACCTCTTGCGACGCCCCCTATGACGCTCTACCTCATGCGACACCATGCCTACCCACGCATCAACATATTCATCTAGCTCATCTGTTCCATTTTTCCTTTCTTGCATACTCGCAATCACAAACGCAAGTATTTACACGATAGGGTAATTCAATGAACCATCGCACTCGCTCGTTTAGTCACATTTGCTAATATCGATAATAGAAGACGAGCTCGACGCTCTGTATGTATGTATGACTCACTGAAGTCGGTCCTCGGGCGGAGGAAGTCGGAACGATTATGTTCCAGGCCTTGGAGTCTTTTGGTCTGCCTACGGCCTTGGTTGGAAGGACCAGTAATCTACGAGTCTCCAGTCACGCACGTGGGGTTCGGGGTGGTGGATGGTGGCAGCCGTCAGCGTTTCAGCCTCGGCCAGCGTGCGTCCCGCAATAGGTTTTTATCTCGGTCGAGCAGACACAACTGAGGCTCGAGGGCGACTTGTCCCCTTGTACCTGATGTCGATCATGATGCACGATAGATACGTGGTATCGATCGGCCCAACGTCATCGGCGGTCTCGCCACGGAACGCCGGCGGGTCGTCGAAAAAAAATATTCGCAGCAAACGTGCGTTCATGTAGTATATATATATATACACTAGGAACGAAAACATGTACAGATGTACGAGGGACTCCGATGAGTCCAGATCGAAGGAAAAAAAGGGCATAGAATAAACGACGTTTATTTATTTTTTCTCGTTTTCGCAATTATGATTGTTCGTTTTTGGCTTCCCGGTACACGGGTTGAGGGGTGGACGTGGACGGGGGCGGAACGGGAAACGGCGAACGGAACGATATGAGTTGGGCAAAGGAAGAAGCGGGGATATCAGATGGGAAGCGACAAGGATGGAAACGTTGATGTAGATCTAGAGGTGAACACGAAACGGGTTCGTGTGCACTCATGCACTTCGGCGTGTGCGTTTCTCCTCGAGCTCGGCGGCGAGCACAGCGTCTGGGTCACGTCCTGCTACCTCCGGAAGGAGAAGTGTAAAGCCTGTGGGTGGGTGCCGCAATCAGTATGGGATCACACGACCAGCGGAAAAAAGAAAACGACAGCTGCAACAGGCTTACTCACCCGCTCCGAGTATACAGCACGCAAAAAAGACTGTTTAAAAAAAGCATGTGAACACACCGACATCATAGCACGCGCACACAGATGGCGGCGTGAGAGCGCGGTGGTACTTACTCCAAAGTACGGCAGGCGTCCCGATGGAAGCCGTGAGGGTGTTGAACACGAGTGCGGAGATGATTGCGCCGGCTTTCCCACACGCAGCGGACATACCATGTGCAAAGGCACGATATTTCGTGGGGAAGACTTCGGCCGGGTAACACTGCGGTGCCGTTCCCCTCAGCGCTGATCAAACGCGAAGGAACCGGAGATAACTTACGTATGTCGTCCTATCGTTGTGCAAGGCGATGTGAGTGGATACCAACAATGTAAGATGGATCAGGTTCACTCACGAGTTAGCTCCAAAGTTGAAGAAGAACTGGATAGGGTTAGTGCAGGTTTAGGGTATGAAATGCCTGGACGCACCTGCAGGAATGCGAAGCAGACGATGAACGACGCGTTGTCAAACGTGGTGAACTTGCCTGCCAAGATACCCACTAACGATGGTGCGATTCAGAGGAGATCACACCAAGCGGGCGAGAAAAGACTCACAGAATAACGCTGACATGAGGAATCCCTGGAATTGGATGACCTTTCGGCCGAGCTTCTCGATGGTCAACAATGTGACATAGTAACCTAGATGAAAAACGTTTCCAATCAGAAACCGTGCTCATAACCAGAGCCAAAACACCTACCAGGTACGAATCCAAGCGCGGTAATAATGATGTTTCCAGTGGAAATTTTGAAGAGCTTCTCCCATGCCGTGCCTGTCTTACCAGCATATCCGATCTGCTGAAGCACGACATTTTGGTTGAGGTTGATGCCATAGAACCTACGATCGAGTAGTTCGTGAACTCGTTCCCCCACTTGCACGGAAACGAAAACTCACGCAATGTCTAGCAGGAACCAACAGGAACAGGTTCCAATCAGAATTTTGGCATGACGCCATTCAGAGATGTATTCCAGGAATTCTGATGATGCGTGAGTCGTCAATCATGTGAGCAAGGAATCTGATTACCCTTAAAATGGGCTTTTCTCGCGACTTGAGCTTCGTCGTCGGCGTCATCCGACGATCTAGTTGTAAGCTCTTTTTCTTTCAGATTATCACTGTCTGCATTCATGTTTTGTGCCTCTTTATAACGTTTCGACTCGGGGAGCGTCAAACGTTGGTATAGCGTGCCAAAAGCAGGCAGAAGCGAGAGACCGATGCAAATTCTCCATACTGAAAGATAAACATGAGCTCAACGCGGGGTCATAGGTGAAGTGAAGCAAACGCCACCCACCTCCATCGACCTTAGATGTCTCACCCAAGTCATTCATGACATGCTTGTAGCACGCTAGAACGATGATCACGACCAAGCTTCCAACCAAGCTTCCCCAACCCTGGTTGGCGAAAATGTACATTAGGAGTGTGCCTCGTTTGCGGATCGAGGCCCTATCACTGGTGACCGAAGCAGACATAGGGTAGTCCCCTCCAACACCCACGCCAAGGAGAATGCGGAACAGAGATAAGTAGATCAGGGACCCATTCGGGGAAAGATCATCTTCGGAGGAAATTAATTTTCATGCTTCGATGGACACGGGGTGGACGTACTGGTTGGACACGAGATACAGAGGATGGTTGCTATTATGATCAACATCAATTCTTTCCCATCTTGGGTAGGTCAGCATTTCGTTGATCCGGGAGGACGGAACCAGTGCTCACAAACGGCTTTGCGGCCAAAGGCGTCCGCACAATATCCTAGATGAAATTATTCTAAGTGCGCGTGAAGGAGCACATACAGTCTGTATGCCTACCGAAACCAAATTGACCGATGACACTGCCAATGTTCGCTGAAGCCTTCAACAGACCTGAGAGGTTATTGGGAAGACTACTTCCACCGTATAACCTATACTGCAACATGGTTGCAACAGGCTAAACGAAAGACAAACCTAAACAACTGCAATTTAGTTGTGGGGAATCATGCTTACGTTGATGATGAACAAGTCATAGGCTGATTCAAGCTCTGTGAACGGATATCGAAACATGAAAAGGTGGCAGACAAACCGTCCAGGAAGAATCCAACCTGCAGAAACGAGAACTACGTCAGAAGCCATATCGATTCAGAAAGCAGGGAACCTCACTGACCCCAGTGATGGCCAACAACTTGATCTCTGCGCAGGTCAGAATAAATGGAGGCCTGTTGTTTGTATCTTGCTCGTAAACCTCGAGAGACGATTCAGGATTTTGGCCGGCAGGATTGGTCATGGCCGCTATTGGGAAAGAAAAGGAGACGAAAGAGGGATTGGAGAAGCAACGCGGAGCCAGAGTTAGCGATCTGAGGGACACTTATATCCGTTGGGAGTATGGGCGTCCAGATTCAGGTGTTACGTATTACCATAACAGACTGACCGCGGCTACTAAGTTTAGTCCGAATCAGCCAACCTCTCAACTTGAAGGGTCAAGAGCTGATGGAAGAACGTTTGCCACCGCATGCGGTCAGAGGTAGTGCCAAGGGATCTGAAGCTGGCTAGAACGTTGGTCGCGGTGTCCCGGTGATCGCTATGGTGAAAGCGAGGGAATGAAATCCGCAGTTCCACGCCACCAGCGATTATTGATCCGGAGGTCCGCACGTCGCCAAGCGATAAAAAGTGCCATAGTATGTCAGTATCTTGGCAGACTGACACGGTTCGTCCCCAACTCCGAGGTATATACCTAGTCAGAACCAGTGTTTTCCAGCGAATCATAATAAGCTGTATCGGTTCATGTTTCGACGTCACTAGACTCCGTTTCGACGTGGACGTATGGAACGGGGCCAAGCGACGAACGTTTCCTACCACGCACGAGGGATACCTCCTATCTTCATCATCTTATTTTCGTTGACTCCTTCTGCTGTGTGACTTGGATGAGACTGGTCGAAGTAGTATCCACTGCAACAGCGCAATTTATCAATAACCCTAAGCCCAATGCATTCTGACGGCTGCCAGGAATCATGCTCGTGGTGTACCTTCTCATTCCCTGTACCCAATCCGAGAATTCGCGCATCAGACCTGATAAGGATAAGGTCAGTGATTCGCTCAGTTCGTGACACCAATGATGATAATCGATTCACGTGTTTCACATGGAGACCGGGTTCATTCTGATAACTTTGAGTGTGCATCAACGAGGTTCATTTACTAGTCACGCGACTCACCTCAGGGATGTCAAGCTCGGAACAGCAACGGTTCCCTTAATCCCAGAAATGACACAACCTTGGACGCCACGCGGCCGAGCGGCCGAAAACCACCGTGCCGAGGACCATGTATAGCAAGGCATTGGAATACCCAAATAGGAGATTAATGTTGCAATAAAAACCTTTTGCTTGAAATCACACTAAGTTGCGATGTTTTGCAATAGCATTGAGTGCCTGGTTGCAATAAGCGTTTTCTCACCCTTCGACCCGCCTCCACCTCAATTTTGTCAGTTGTGTGGGGAAAGTGCCTGGTGTTCAAGGATGTTACCACGCGTTCCCACTACATACATATTTCAAACGACTGACGGATCCTCCGCGGAAGTTGTTTTAGACAAATTCGCAACGCAGATCGTTGATGTAAGTCGGAAAGGAATGTAATGAGTTCGAGGTGGGCGGCGAACTCTACGCCGGCGCGGGACGGATGAATCCATTTGTCCGGCGCGGACACCCATTGTGTCCGCTGATGAGCCATAGCTTTTTTTTCCTCTCCACGCTCTGTCATAAACATGTTCCGCCCAGCTGCTCGTATCATTTGACAAGACAAATTCAGGATTGCTTGACGACGCGGGCGGATCGACTCGGAATAGGATGATCACAGCTCCAGGCCCTACGCATTGCGACAGCCTCTTCGAGATCACCTATCTTACCCAAGTGGTCATAACGAGTAGAAAGGCAAATCACAAAATTGTTCATCGATATACAACGATCGGGATGCCTGGGTGCGTGGTATCGGAGTGCTTCTTGATTCATGATGATGCCTCGTCGAGGTCGACTAGCTGTCGCAGATGGCAGTTATACTTATACCTGGTGGAGAGACATACTGCAAGGTTATTTAAGGACAAACATCGATTGGCATGGCCGTGCGGACGAAGCTCTAGTGCGTCTCTGTTTAAAGCGATTGTCTCTTCGAGATCGCGAGGTGGTTTAGTGTTGTAAATCGATCAGGATGACCGGAAGGGCGAAGCTCCAGTTCTTCTCGGTGCGAGATGGTGGCCTCTTCCAGATCGTTCACTTCACCAAGCCGTTTGAATCGCATGGAGAGATGGAGCGCAAGATTACTCAACGACCTGCGCCGGGGGCATCCCCCGAGCGGAACTCGAGTGCTCTGTCCAAGATGATGGCTTCCTCAAGGTCTCCCAGCATTCCTAGTTGCCCGTATCGAACACCAAGACATAGCACAAGCTTGCTTAATGGCATGACTCGAAGAGGATGTCCCACGGACAACGTGCCAGTGCATACTAGTCACAGTTACGTCCTTTTGTGATGATCCCCAGCACCCTACTCGAACCTAACACTCTACATGCCGACAGAACTCCATCTGAACAGTTTTATGATTACTTTGGCAGACAGCGTACAATGGAAAGAATATACCTTGTCGTCCAGTCGTCGATGTGTTCATCGTTTGAAGAAGCGGAGGTAAGGCTGGCGTGTAACTCAAGCGCGCACTGGTTTCTCAATTATTACAGCAAATAGGCTACACTCGAGTCAACAACTCGTTACAACGATAACTGAGAAATGGAAACTATCGCCTTCTTTTTCGCCAATTGTACGACGCTGGCGTAACTCTCCATGGCTCGTAGCCTGGTTTGTCGTTTGGTGGAACCAGGATATATACATGGCGATCGCGTGGACAGCACACGTTCAAAAGGTTAAATACGCACGTGAAGCACCTGCACGAATTCGCGTTGAAAATCGCAGTTACTCACAATACGTTTGTCGCAAGGTAAATCTCTCCACGCTTTGTTGTTTCAAGTCGATGGTAAAAGCGACTCTGGTGAGACAACCAACTGGGTCTTCGGAATATCTCATCGAACAAAAAGGACGGCCCTCAGAAGGTTTCGGGATGACAATCAACAGGCTGGCACACCTTGAGAATCCCTATCGATCTCTTGCAGGTCTAGGACGTAAACACTATTAGTACTCTTCGCGTTCTTCGCCGGTGTCTGGATTCACAGGTTTCAGAGGTAGACCATGCTACTAGCTATGTTCTCCAAGGGGCGTTCTCAGCACTGACACGGCAAAAGTCAATCATGAGAATTTCGTGCGCGCTTTTCTTGGCGCAGCAAATATTGCGAGGGATCTTTAGATTACCGGCGGCACCCACACTAATGTCAGAGCTTATCAGACGATGTTGATATTCCTCCCCCGTGTCATGAACTTAAGCCCTGTATGTAATCGTTACACTGGCCAGTTTCCGCCCCCTTTCCCCCATTTTCCCAACGTCGTGCTTCTCTGTTCTAGGTATAGTTCTCCCGAGTCTTTCGTAGCGACCTAAGACCTCTATTCTTAGTCTCCAACGCGGGTCGTGTGTGTATCCTCGCTGCGGTTTCTAGCGAGCCTGACACCCCGGCTGCTGCGCTCCAAGTTTCCATTCCTTTGAGCGTGTCATACAATGTGAACGAAGTCTACCAACCGTTATGCTCTATGATACACCCATTGATGAAACCTTACATATACCTACAACACTTTGCGCATGTTACTAAAGCCTCGCTCTCGCCTCCGCATACGACTCCCCCACTCCCGCCCTGCCACTAGTACTTCCTGTAGGTGAAAACACACTCTGTTGTCGCTTCGCCCAAGCCAGGAGTTCGTTGATGAATGAATGAATCTCCTCTTCCGTGTTTGATACATGGATGCTCAGGCGGATTCTAGGTCTCTTCACGACCGGATGGGTCAGCGGCGAGACCGCGTGTCCCCTCTGCAGCAGGTAGTCCGCCAAGCTTCTCGCGCGAGGTGTAAACACTGGAATGATCGGGGAGTACAAGCCACAATCAGAGATCGCAGCCGTCGTATCGGGTTTGTCTAGCGCAAGGATGGTCTCAGGAACGTTCTTCAGGGAAATAAATAGCATCTCTCGTGCGTAACGAGATAGGCGATTTAAGCTCTGCCGAAGCTTTTAAGGATTGATCGATGATTGGAATTGAAGCGCCGAATTAGCGACTGTACACAATGGGAGGAAACAACTATACCTCTTGGCCGCGTGCGCTCGATACCACACTGAGGCATGCTTCAAGCGCGTAAATGTCGATGTACGGCATCGCCGTCGAAAACATGACACTCTTTGCAAAATTAATCAAGTAGTCCCTTATGATCGGCGAGGTTAACACGACGGCTATGAAACAAGACCAACATCGTGATCAGTTTCCTAAATGCATATTCCAAAGCCGAGTAGCACGTACCTCCGTGAAATCCCCACCCTTTACCGAACGTATGGACTTTGGTATGAACACGATCGTTCAAACCAAGATGCGAGACATACCCAGTTCCGTCTGGCCCGCATATTCCCGACGTGTGAGCCTCGTCCACGATAATGTGCGCGTGTCCGGCGGGAACAAAAGCCTCCACGAGTTCCACGATCTCTGTCAACGGACAGAAATCACCCTCCATGCTGTACAGACTCTCCAGTAGAACGAACACAGTGGAGGTCCCCCGGGTAATCTGAGGATGTTTCTGTAAGACGCCGAGGAGACATTCTTCAAATGAAGCAACTGAGTTGTGGGTGAAGCGGTAGGAGGTATGGGATGATAATCGGATGCCCTCTCGGGAAGACGTATGAATCACCTCATCATAGATTACGACGTCATTTTTCTGTGGGACATTAGCAACAAATGCCAAGTTGGCAGTGAAGCCGGAACTGAAGAACAAAGCGGACGGGGCTCCGAAGAAATGCTTGAATGCGCTCTCGAGTGCATTGAACTCCGAAGAATTCCCCGTCGCAAGACGGGAACCAGTAGATCCGAACAAACGAGCCGGAGCCGCTGCTTGCACTCTGCGCAAGAACAGGTTTCTAACGGAGTGATCGGTGGATAGCGATAGATAGTCGTTTGAGAAGAAATCGGGGGCACAAGACGGGAGAGGCTCGTCGAGACGGAATATTGTCATGTCTTCCTTGGCTCGATTGGCCATAGCTTGCTGAAGAGAATCATGCAAAGCCGAAGGTAGGGACATGATAGATGGAGAGAGATGGTTACTCGCACTCACCCTTTATGCTCGGGAACAAGTGACAAAGTTCAGCAGCTATACGCGGTCCTCCGAGTATAACATTCCCCCGAAACGTGTCGCATTGCTCGTGGTCCTTAACAACGACATATTGAGAAGTCAGTGAAGTCTTGGACGCTTGAACAACGAGTGATGCGATTCGCTAGAGATACTATTACTCACTGCTTATGATCAAAAGACTCAGATCTAAACCTAGATAGGCCCAGATCGTTGGACGCAAGCGTAAAACAAACCAGAAGTCTTCGGAACGTGGAACTCCACAGGCCGCACCAGTAACCCCTTTGGCTCAGTTGAACTTGTGTTCTTCAAAAGTAGAAGGCGAGTTTTCTCGCAGAGTTCCTTATGCATGAGGCGATTCGCACTCTTTGATGATTGCCGATCTAGTACGCCAGGGCACCCCGCGCCGTGGGATGAGAAACGGCGGATGGATTGCTGCAAGGATACAAGCCTGAGCCCACCCAGTACCTCCAATAAGCAACGAAGGTAACGTTAGTTTGATAGACGTTGTTGATACTTGATGCAACGTCAAGCTGCAATTAACCAGCGGCGTTGCATGCAAGGACAGACAACACGTGGCATTCTCACACTAACGAACTTGTAACTCGAATGGATGAGTTGAAACACTTTGTTCTGACTCGGATGTAATTCCCAGTGGCTATTTGTCCGAGTCCGGACCTCGGGCCGTATGTAAAGTACAACCCTCCCTGCGATTCGATGGTTGAAAACAGATTCCCAAAGACCACATTGTAGCCTCGGCTGGAATTCGTGCAACGGCCTCAGTTTGACCCAGGACATTAAAATTTCCCGGCTATTAGGAAGCTGGTCATCCACCACGGAAATGTAATGGCTGTTTCAAGTCTGGCGCGAACTTGGGGCTCTTCTCGACGGGGTCTCGCACAGATTCTCCGCAAATCGTCAGGGGGGGTGTCGCCTGATTAACAAAACTAGACCGTGTCATAGTACGTCATCCTCGTGCAAGCGTGGACTTTGCGTAATCTAATAAATGGTAGTAGTCGTGGCTGAACAGGTCTCCGTCATGTCCGTCGACGGACCTGGGTCTATTACCTGTTAGGGGGACTCGAACGCTTGGCACGATAATGAAATACTCGAGCAGAGGAATGCCTACAGGATCCAGACGCGGCCAACATGAGGCGCGGACTTTCTTGAACCCAGCAGCGAAAACGAAGTCATGTGGGACGTAAAACGGGCATTGCCCTACCCACGTACCCCGTCCCATGATGCACTTTCCACGAGAATGCTTTGGCCGTGCCACTACCGGGGATGTTGTCACATAAAGCCGTGCCCATTGATAGTAAATCATTATGATGGAAGATGAGTCTCTTGGGTCGAAGGCTAAGTATGGGAAGGATGGAAACACAGAGACAACGATCACCCCTGACAGGCTCCGTGACTACTGAATAGAATTCCTTTGAAGATAGAATCTTGCCTGATATTTCTCCCAGGACTCCGAGCCGTCGTCTGTATCGCAGTGAACCCCGGTGGATAAGAAGAATGTTTATACAGGGCTCGCCTCGTGCATGCGCCGGTATCGTTAGTTTGATTGATATTTCAAGCGACGTCGGAGGCAGTCATTTTTCCCTTCTCGGGAATCGGGCGCGCGAGGGGATACGTTTAGTAACTTGTGGGCGGTGGTCCGGACCCAAACGCAGCGTAGACGGGATAATATTACTATATGATGTGGCGGGCGCGATCGGATCCCCATCTTGAACCTTGCCGTCGTACATCGTTCGTGAATAGAAATGCGACCCTGGAGGAGCATGTTCCATATCGCAGTTGCTCGAACGGCGATGGGGGCCGCATCGGATTGTAAGCTGAAACCCCTCTGCGAGGAGCTTACCCCATTATCGATTTTGCATGGCGTTAGTGCGATATTTGCGTTGGAGCCAAAGAAAGTTGCCGTGCCGATCTAGGAACACAGTCGTGGAATACTTTATCGCCACGAAGCGCGAGTACCTTGTTCAACCCAGGCTGGAGGGATGGTTCCCCAGAAATCTTTCAGAACTACAGCCCTTGGAGTGGGGCGCATCACGATGTTGACGAGTCGAAGCTAGTAGCCTTCAAGGATTTGGGTACCAATCAGTGGTATTACCGTTGAACTGGCCGTATATTTGCCTGCAGTACTATCGATACGCTCTGATCACCGCGGTTTGTTTCAAAAGGCCTCACCTTTTTTTCGTACGGTCGGTGTCACTGTCAGTCTGGTCAACGATATATCTGTGCAACGAACCCAAGTTGTGGCGCACTCACTTTGAGTCACGCTTCCAGCAGATCGGAACGGAAAGATCCGCGATACAGCCCTTGCTGTCATGATGGGGAGCCTAGGGATCTCTCTCGCGGGCCCGTATCGCCATAGAGATGCAACGTTCAGCCTGAGTATTTTGGGTAGTACGTCTGGGCCCTATATATCGAGATGTTTCTTTATCTTCCGCATAGCCCTCGAGGTCGTTGAAACGGGGCCAGACCATGATCATGATGCATGACCATATGTCTTGATGAACACTTTGTTTTTCAAGCTTTTCCTTGCTTTGTGGCGCACCCGGTATCGAAAGCATCCGAGAACACAGCGAAACTGCAACTGCATAGCGAGAACACAAGAAAACGACATCGTATAACCTAACCAATTCCATGACACGATACCACCGAACGAGATTCTGACTGACGATCATCACGCGAACCCAAAGAATGAAACAAAAAAAAAAAAACCAAGATCCACCGCCTGTCACAGCGGTCTACTGTCTCTCGACGTCCAACCTGCCCCTCTGAGCTCTCAGCGCCAGCTCATCGTCGTCATGCCCCACCGATTTCTTCACATCGACTTGCACGGTGAGCGTCGGGTCCGTCTGCTCCAGGATGATGTTCAGTAATGCATAGAAAGGAGTGACGTTGGAGTCTCAACGCACCGTGTCATCTGTCCACGCAGACTGCGTCCCAACTGTGCTCCGCGGACCGACAAATGTAGGCCCGAGATTGTACGTGCTATCGATCGTCCCGCCTTCGGTCACCGCGGAGCCCACCAGGAGAAAATGACGGGCGTTCAGATTGGCGAGGACGGTGTTGCAGTAGAGCGGGCAAAGCGGGAAGTAGAGGGCGGCATAAATGAGCGTATTTTTGAATGCGAGGATCTAAAACGGGAAGGGGAAGTGGTTGGGTCTCAGCGGGTTTCTGCCAGGGGCAAAGTATGCGAAGAAGTCGCTCACCGCCACGAAGGTGAATACGGCAAACAGTGCAGTCCAGATTCCGGTGTTGACCGTGAGAACGAGAAGCTTTTGGAGGACGGAGCGGGAGCTATATACGTACGTCCCATGAGTAAGCGCCTTCCATTCTGTCTGAATAGGATCGATGAAACTGACCCTTTAAGCGCACGTTCGCGATTTTGGATGAGCAGAATTATAAGACCTGCGGCAATTGTTAGGTCGGCAGCAGCTGCTACGGCTTGTATCGCGATGTACAGGCTCTGTAGTTGCATCAGAGTGATTCTTAGATTGAGAGTATCCCAACATGCATACCGCTGGTGCAGGAGAGATAAGTTCCGCAGCTGTGGGAACGATTGTGCTTCCCTAGCGATGAATAACAGAAGTGGTTTCCTAAATATTATCACATACCCGAATGAGATAAAAGCTGAATTAATGGCATGGAGATGAGTCGCGTGTCAAGCGTTTTCTTGGGTATTTTCCACTCACCAAGAGCTCCGGCTGCGGGGGATCACGAGTTGAGAACGCGTGAACCGATGCAACTGATTCACAACTCACCCAATTCAAACAAGCATACTGGCACCTGTACAAATACAGCCCGTTATTTCATTAAACCCAAGTTGATCAAGACCATATATACCAGGATTGCCCAGTAAATCCATCGCTCATTATTGACTATGAGGAGGACATGGTCACTAATACGCCAAGTGCGCGCAGAAGAACTCACATCTCCAAATGCGATAAGTAAAGAACGTCTGGGAGGCTATAGCCACGAGAGACTGTGCGGACGTGAACATTAATGGAGACATGATATGTGAGAGATATGTACCGTTAACAAGATCTGCCACTGTAAACGTGTCAGTCAGCATTAGCCACTACGCGACCCTCGAGTACCTACAATGAATTCACTGGGACTCAGATCAGATCAGTATGCGTGTGCCAGAAGTGATTCAGCTTACGGGACTACGGTCTCGATGCGACTGTAATCACAGAAAAAGACGATCTGAGAGTCGTACACTACCATGGAAGTTGGAGTCTGACGCTATCGTGAGATAAGACGCGCCCTCTCACCTCCTTTCACGATGAGAATTTCGTGCGCTGTGTTCGCCAGCCTGTACCAAATGTTATGAAATGGGAGCTCTCTAATTGAGATCACTTGCCAGAGCCACACGACCTAGCGTAAAACATTGAGCAGGGCTGCACGGATAGGACCACTAGGCAACAACTCACGAGAGCCTTCAAGAGCACGTCATCTTTCGGATACCTGCGTATGGGTTACCCATCGTCTCCGTGCACCGGGGAGGCCTCTCTGAACGGTCACTCACTGAATGAAATAAATAAGTCTTTCAAAAAGCTAATGTCAATACCTCCGTGTTGGTGATCGGAGCATGGTCGCTTACGTCTGCATACATGTTGTACCCCACAAAGCAACAGACACGAAGGTGGCCAACAGCTCAGCACCATACGTGGGACCGAGTTGAACCGCTGTAGAGGACATGATGGAGGAACTGGAAAAGCTCAAACGACGGGCCAGAAGGCCCACTGGGCTGCAATTTCAGACGTCGAGACATGAGTGAAAAAATTCTCGAAATTCGGAGTTTTTAGTTTGTTGCCGCTGAACAACACACAGGATCCCTAATTGGGCGATAGCGATCAGCTCCACTTTCGGTATCCCAAATAAAGACATTTTTCGGACCAACCCTCAGTCAGGCCTCAGCTCGAGTCTTCTACGGCCCATCGCAAGAACATCACGACGACGACGACGACGACCAGCAAGTTGCTGTGGGCATAGTATGGCGTTCGTATGAAATATACTCAAGCATTGGTTCTTACTAGTTTCAATGCATTTACATTGACTTAGGCTAGTGTCACGCGACGCCGCTCCGAGTCGCTACGTCAACTCTTCACGGAAGTCGTAGCATCAGATCAAATGGTAAAACTTATCCCGCACGCCACCAAGGAACTGATTTTATCAAGGAGGGGCATTGCATTTAATCGAGGCATTCATCTGAGTCGGGACTTCCCAACGAAATGTGTCGCCACGACCCTGGCGGATTCAAGCTATGCGAGCCCACGGCAAAGAGTAAGTATTACTCGTGAAACACTCGTCGCACTTGGCCCCATCATGAATGGTCTGGCGACGGACATGACAAACTGACGAGCACTGGCTTCCCAATCTGGGGAGTTGCTGAGGAGTTCGTGATAAATGGTCTGGGAAATGGCTGGGCCTATGGGTTGTTGTGCACCGTCGTCAGGGCTCGAACAACTCACAACTCGGCATCCAGCATCCACATCAGAATGGATTGATAGAGACGATGGATTTCCAGCAGCATTGTAGAGGAAATCTAAAGCCGTTATAGACTCTTCGGGTGTAATGTCGTGAACCATATATGTACACACCAATTTATCACGGGCAGCAGCCGCAGCATATGACACAGAGACTCGGAGAACGCAAAAAACCACACCGGATTGAAAAACGGAAAACTCGATTTGATCTACACTGACCACGCATCCAAAAAATGTCTTATCGATCAGAAGACTGTGTCTCGGAATGAATGTTCTCTATCATAATCTGGAAACCGTAGAAGCAACGGGCCTCTGCAGCTTGGACCTCGTTCGAGAATCGCTCGACGAGATTCTAGTTGACGATGCAGTCTGAAGGGGCGAGTATGTGAGAGATGAAGTGGCGTTCGTTGAGTGTTCCAGTTCGCTTTCGAGTAATTGGATACTCGCTTCTCGAAGAAGTTGGTCTTGCCCTGCAACGAAATCATGAAGAGTCGAATGGGTTCGTGACGTTGTATATCTTCTCGTTCCCCAACGGACGGCGTTGTGTTGGTGTACTGGTGTGGCGATGAATATGGAGAGGATTTCGTAACTAAATAATAATTAAATAATTAAATTGTCAGAATAATTTCGGAATGCAGCCCAATTGTTGACAAGTGGTGTTGATCCTTATCACCCACCGTAGATGATCATGATAAGCGACAACATGGTACACGTATACAGAGAAAGGCTGTCGATTGCGGGAACGAACGGTGATTAATTGATTGCTGTCAGTTTACTGAACAGCTGCCAGTGAGGCGTAAGTGCCTGCAATCAACCTGATTGGGACTAGTTTGGGAATTGTGACCAAGTTTGAACGTAACGCTCTCCGCATAGCAGATATTTTCTGTGGTCCCTTGCCCCAGTGTAACATACGAAATCGGAGCCAGAGCGCGATGGTAGTCATAAATCGACCAAAGTTCCTGGTAAGCGATTCAACTTGATTGGCTGCAGTTGTAAGTTCCGCGCAGTTGTCAAGAGTCGACGAGACAGGGTCGCAAGACAGTTCTGGGAAAGAGCTGGCCCACTGACGATTGCGATTTCGTATGGTGACGTTGAGGCATAGGCCGAAGGTTCCGAATCGTACGATTGCATCACTGATGAGAACCCACGTAGAAACCGGCCCATCCACAGTTGGAGGATCGCCAGAACAGCTGACACTGGCAAAAACGAAAGGCATTCCGACAACCTTTTTGCAACCGAGCGACCCTACCCACTCATTGGCCAATGAGCATCTATGTAAGTGACCACAAAAGGTCTGTTAAAGAATGACTTGTGGAAGGCAGTTGCGAATACTTGGATAGTGCCAGTCAGATGAAGCATGAAAATATCCATCACCAGCCCACAAAGCATTTCGCAATGGGCCGAGTGCCCCATCATTGTGATGCATTGTACCCGTTCGCGAGATGTTCGAGTTTCGCACCTAGTATCTCCCTTGGCGTAGATTGGCGGCAAGGGATGGCAATGCATCGGGAAACCATGAACCCTAAGATCAAATTATGTGCCCACTTAGAGGTGAAGATCGTAGGGGAACAGAAATCGCTACACCCGGAGTGGGGCCAGAGTGCTAGTGAATGGGTTCCAGGGGGAAGCATAACAATATGATCAGGCGCGGCCGGAGGTGGGATGGGCGGCGGACAATATGAGCGCCATAATGATCCCACCGCAATGTGGCTGAAAGTGACACTCGACATGATCGGGAGAGTGCCGTCACGTGGTAATCGCTGTAGAATGTGTTGTTGTCAGTTCCGTGCTGCGGGATCCTCGCAAGTCATAAGAGACTCTTCGCCTCGACATTGCCCGCTTTCGATGAAGGAACTGTGTTGCATACTGAAATAGTCGAAGCTGTGGATCGTTCACTTCCCAGGAACACGGCCACATTGCAAGGACATTTGAAATCGTAACGCTCTAGACAGCACTCGCTGGCAATTGCAGTGGAGACGATGAATTTGGCGTGTAATGCGTGCATAGGCAGATACCAGTGCAGACCAGGGAAATCATGGCTCCGCCGTCGCCCACAACAGCGACCACGTTGAGGCTGTGCTTGGACATGCTGGATGCCACGTGGGTCCGCGTATCGACTCGATCCTCGTCGTGGTCGTTGTCGCCGTCGTCGCCGTCTGCAACTTGAAGGGGGTCATCTTCATGTTTTATGTGTGGTATCGCCCCAACGGGCACGAACAAGACCTAAAAGGATCAAGTCCGCTTTAAATGAAAGGACCAACTTAGGTTAGCGCGATGCTTTCGAGCTCGCGAACAAGGTGACCCTGTTGCTTTTCTGTCCCAGTGCGGTGTTGGCAACGCCTGCTTATTGCCCCACTTCTCGCTCTTGTACCGGCCCAGGACAACCCCCCCATCCCGGACAACACCGCACTAGGACGATCGGGGACAGTGTCGTAACGTATAATACGATACTTGGCTCCAATGGCGCCGACCTGTCGTACAATCCCGCTTATTGTCGTAACAGGTTCAACAATTTCGTTCGCACATTCGACAATCCCATTGGCAACCAGTTTGTTATTTCTTTTCCTCTCTCCACCACGAGCTCCTTTCACTTTGTGCACACTCACGTCTTTCACGCCAACTTACATCAACCCACTTACCTATATACCTCACATGCACACTACCACATGTTCATCAGCCCATCATCTCTCATTTTGACCTTCACCGTCTTTGCTTCCAGGACCGTCTCGGGCAACATCCACTCGGCCAGGGCTTACCCGTTCCCGGACTTGCTGCCCTTGTCCACGCCCCTTGCTCCACCACCTAATCAGTCCTCGACTCTACCATTGTCCCACACGTATATTTCACCAGGCTCCCGATCACCCCCGCCTTCTGAGCTCCCCTCGACAATGCCACCTTCAGGAGCAGTTGAATACTACTTGAGCGTACTTGATGTTATTAACCCCTCAAGCGAATCGAGTTCAAGGTGATACATTCCGTTGGCGTTATTTCGTAGCGCTGACCCTAGCTCCCTTCCAGCGTTTCTGCCACTTTGGATTCGCTGGGACCGTCCACGGATGCAAGTACCAGCGCGGGTACGAGCCTACCACCCTCTTCCGTTTTCAGCTCTAATTCCGACGTTTCTGCTCCGCTTACATCTCGGCCGGCTGCGTCTGGGACAATGTTAACCTCATCCTCCGCAATTCCGTCGTCTCCACCTTTATCCCTCTCTACCAACTCACAATCCGTGTCAGGACTCACCTTTATCTCTACTCCGACGTCCACTCTCCCATTCCCTACAACCTCGACAACGCAAACGTTCTCGTCACCAGCGGCAGTATCTTCAACCCTCTCCACGAGTTCGCCTCTTCCGTCTTCGCCTGTCTCTACTTCGTCCACACCATCCTCAACGTCTGCGACAACTAGGAGTCCATCCGCTGTTCCAACGACTGCTGTTGTTTCAACCACAGTGGTGACATCAGTCAGCCCACCTCCCTCTCCAACGCTGAGCTCGCCCTACACGTCAACTTATACGATCACATCTGTTCTTCTGGGTCAAGGAGGAACCGCCACTGATTTTGTCACCACGAGCCATGCGTTGATCACCGAATCTCCTGGAAGCACGGTAAATAGGTACGTGCACTGCTTGTCTTTTCTCATCTACTCTGGACCTAGGTTGTTTCATACACGATCTGAGAGGATCATCGTGTAGATTGGATCTTCCTCCCTTGACGCTTCCAGTTCTATTTCACACTTACCTCGTTTGTTTGCATTTTACCCCTGTGTCGTCATGATCTGTTCGACCTCGGCTGACCCTTTCTTCTGCGATCACATCTGGTTTTACTTATCTGGCGACTTTCCACCCATCTCTCGAACACTATCTCTTGTGCTTGGTATATGTCCGATCACCATTTCCATTCGCGGCAATGCTTTTCGGGGTCCACACCATAGTACTGTTCCCCTCTCACCAGGTACTATCGCGGCGATCGTACTCGGAATTGTCGGTGCGTTTGCATTCGCGGCTCTCTGGCTTTTTTGTGCTCGTAGACGTCATCGTAAACTGGTTCGAGAAGCTGCACTCATCTCGCCAGAGAATCACGCTCCTGGCCCTCTCGATGACGAAATACAGGGTGTGGAAGAACTTGGGTATGACATCGGGAGCAACCACGGTACCGGAAATCCCACGACTCAAACTGGACCTGTCATGGAAGAACGTTACGCAGGCATTCTCGCAGCACTGCACTCGACGGAAAGGTTCGGAAGAGGCAACGAAGGAGGGAGTACTGGAGGCGTCTATGGGTCCCGCCGCAATATCGCTACTGACATGGATGAGGATGACGATATTGCCCGAGCATCGTCTCCGACGTTGCCCCTTCACGTACTCCCCCCTGATGACCCGCCATATACGGTCCCGCTATCACCACCTCCACCTATATCGCAGCAGTCGTACCATCAAACAGTTCAGTCTGCTCCGCCACCTTCTTCGTACCATATGGCCTCGCGTAGGAAAAGTTCACCAGGCCCCGATGCAGCTGCATGGCTTAGTGGATATAGTGTTGCCCCATCTTATAACTCGCATTACGCTCGCTCGCAGACACTGGGCTCTGGTTCAGGCTCTGGTTCAGTAGACGCTCTCTCCAGGACGCGGACAGGAAGCGAGGAACCATTGCTAGGCATCGGCAAGGTGGCTCCAGAGGTGTCTGCTGGTGTTTCTACACCTGGAGGCGTTAGCCCCACTACGGCGACTGACCCGGGAGGCAACAGGCCCGCCCTTGGATCTGCATTTGGTTCACCGGCAGGTTCGATGTATAGTCCTAGCACTGTATACCCCGTCCTCCAATACGATTCGTCAGGGTCGTACGGTGCGCGTTCTGCTTCTGGGAGTGGGTCGTATGGGTATGCGCGGAGCGGCACGCCAAGTAGCTTTGATGTCCTCAGAAGTGTCTCATCCCAGGGGGCACTGTCTAGCGCGTACAGTCACGGACACACACAAAGTCAGGGGTTCAGGTTTGGGTTCAGCAGAGCGGGGAGCTCGTCCAGTGGAAGTACCAGGAAGAAGGCAGGGAGCAATCGGCAAAGTTTCGGGGTCCCTCCAACGAGTTTCAGGGCATGGAAAGACAGGGGTTCGGCTGCTTCAGACAAGGAAAAGCAAGGAGAAAAGCAGAGCTTACGAGAGAAGGATTGGAAACCAAGGCCCCGGAGCTGGACTTCTGCCTCGAACTCGGGAAGCGTGGACGAGAAGCAGGGGAGAGGGAGTCCCGTTTTGGGCGTTCGTGCGTTGTTGGGACGCTTTCGTCGTGCGGGACATACACCCTCCCCTCACTCCTCAAACAAAGATCTTCCGTCTCCAATACAAGCTCCTATGCATGCAGACCCTGAGAAGGCTGCTACTGATCGAGTGACATCACCACCAATTCAGATAGAAGCTGCGACGCCGCAGCGACGACGGTTTTCATTCATCCTCTCGAACCCTGATCCACATCCACCTTCGCCATACTCTGGGGCAGGAGACGTGGTGCCCACGTCGGACACCCCGCCGCATCAAGAACTGCGTCCAATCCAGTACAAAGTGCCAACAAGTGGTCCTCATGATCCCAAACCTGTGTCTTTTAGTGCTGGGGAGCTCCAACCAGGAACGACACTTGCAACGGAGTACGTGCTTGCGCCTGTGCCATCACCGGCACCTACGGAGGAATCGCGTCTTGCGGAAGGCCTCTTGCATCCCCGTTTGCGAACTGAAGGGTGTAGTGACGCGAGTTTGAGGGACTTCGAGGACTACTCGCGACCTATTGGCGGTGTCAGTCCCCCCCTTTCCGGATGGTCTCAGCTCAGATACTAACCTTGAACTGCATTCGCCTTAGGTCATGAGAAATCAATTGTACAGTACGACGACGTTTGGGACGCAGGATGACACCGAGAGGAGCCCGAGCCGAGGGACACCAGTGCAGGATATTGTGCCCAGTGACGAGCATGAACACGAGAACGACATGGTCGATGTTTTTGGAACGTCAACATTCAAGAGCGTTCCGCGAGACAGCTGGTCCGCTCACGACTTCCTTCCGTCTGTGACAGCCCGCCATTCGCCTGGCGATCGATCATGAACACGTGACGCTACTTTATGACAGCCTTCTGACGATTCGACGCCGGCATGGTGTGGAAACTACAACTGCCCTACGGTTCGTATGCACTATGTATACTCCCCTATACTGGAATTTAACGTCAGATCTACATTCTAGACGACCCTGGATGTACACATATACCCAATCTGCACAAGAACAAGTCCTACATAACACATCTCTTCATTTTCTCTCCCTACACACATCGCGATCACAACGCCTTCCACCGACAAATACCACATGATGCTTCGACGCGCTGGCGCGGTGTACGATATGACGAAGACACGCAGAACTGACCAGGATAGACGCGCATCGGTCGAGACGGTCCAGGCTGAATCACCATGTTCACTCCTCAGCCAAGACCACAGTGCACTACCATTCAATATTCTATGTATACTATTTTCAACTTCATGCCATGCATTCTCAACGGCGAGACGATCCCCTTCTTTTCCTCGCTTTGCCATCTGCTTTTTTGCATTCAACCCATTCCCCCGACCGGAAGCTACTGATAGACGACTATGTTCGCTTTAATACACGTTCTTTCTGGATATACTTATGTTACCTAGGTTTTATATCCGTTTTCCTTTGCATCGCACGTACTTAGACGATGTGCATGACAGTAATACTTTCCAACACGATGATCATGACCACACCGAACTGTGACCTGCCCTAAACCAGTCACCCGGGACACAAAACGCGCCTTCTCTTTGTCGTTTTTTTTTTCCAACTCATTCCGGACTCGCACTATTGTCCCCCTGCGTCGTTCATTATGTTTCATTCTGCAGGAGTCTACCGCAAGTCCCAGAGCGATGAGGCGGCTCAGCTGGAGCACACCCCAGGTGCTGTTTTAGGTACCGTGGTTCTTAGAGGCCGTGGGGGGTGTGGTTCCTTACCAGAGCTGCTACACTCGAGTCTGTATGCCTACCCTTTTTTTGTCGTTGTTTTACGCGTCGTCGAATTCGTTTTCTGTTGTCATCCAAGAGGATCACACCAGATTTCTGCCACGATGGTCGTGACTGCTGCGTTCAACTACTAGTACGTGCTGCACCGGGGTTGAGAGGTATCCGCACTGTAGGCTGCTAAGAAGTTATAAGTAATATAACGCACGCCACTTGCGCGTACGATGCGCTCAATTCAACTCGTCGAGTGGCCTCTATGCAAATTAGTATCAGGTGGCTCGCCCTTTCCCGCGTCGCCGAAACACCGAGCCAGACGATGCTTGATTCAAAACACGAAAATATATGTCTTTTTTTCAGTCAGGAAATGCTATGCCTGAGCTCAAGAGAACGCGAGGGCGACTACTACAGGACAGACAGCACCATTTGCGAAAGGGTTGGAAGCCTGGGCATGATACGGCGATGGAGCCCGCACAATTAGACTTTTGAAGCGACGTGAGACCAACTAGAGGGCACGTTCAGGATGACAGCCAAGTATAAGCATGGGACGCTGCACACCTCTGTCGAAGCAATGGTCTTGCCGAAACGGTACCACGGCTGAGTTCGTCACCAAAGTATGGGCCAGGTGGAACACATGTGTTAATTCGCACTGGCAACGTTCAAGCTTGGATCACGTCATATCTCCCAACCCTTTGTCTCCATCGTCGCGTCCTTCTTGTTACACAAGACAAAGCTAATCGCCCGTTGCTTGATTTACCCGGGAGATCCTTGAGATGCGAAAGCTCCAGCAATAAGTTGATTCTCTGAGATGTCGGGCGATCTTGAGACAGACGATGTACATGACCTGGAGGCGCTACTCACCGCTGATGGCGAGATAGCCGACCTTGTCTTCGTTCACGAGGCCACGACTGATGGGATGGGGGTACCATCTGAAAAATGATTGTAATGGATCCTCAACCCAACGATGACTGATGCGTCCTGGTCCTACTTGTCGGAGAAGACTTCGATTCTCGCGATGCTCTTGATTTTCTGTTCGAATTGAAATCCTCCGACTGCAGGTCATTGATTCAACGAATCAAATGACGGCAACGCAGCGGCATGACCGCTCACCTTCGATCACGTCTGCCGAAGGATTTGGTAAAATCCACTGGCCATGGCGCGTTGACTCTGAAATGAGCGGTAGAAGCATTAGTTGGCTCACCAATGGATGCTCCGATTTTATATCTCGAGGAGACAAGACACCATAATTGCCGTTTTGACTCATCCGGCGATTTGGCCATGCTAAGCCAACCGTCGGAAAGGTGCGAGGAATGCCGTCGGACATGAAGGGTATAGGACTTTACCCGGCCAAAATCCGGTGTCGATGGCACGCATGGAAAGGAAGACTCGTGAGTGTAAGCAGTGGAATCCGAATAACTAGATCTCCAGTTCGTCGAAATCTGGGGTGCTTACAGCACGTCTTGGTCCTTCCCCAGCTCATCCATGACGTTTTTGGGAGTCTTCTCTAGATTTCTTGGGTGTGTCGTACTGCAGGAATGGAATCCGAGTACTTGTCCGATGGTCGTGTTAGCATGACATACGCCCATGTGTTAAGGAGTTATCGGCCCCGAATTCTGCCGTCCACCGGGTGTGTTGAATAGTCATGAGCGTTACGCAATTCGACCCAACTTGGAGTAATGCCATCCACGATTTTCACTGTGTCCGAGGTACCCGACAGCAAAGTTTCAAAAGGAGGGCACCCGCGGCTCTCAGTAAGAGCTTCCGGGCTGAGTGGATTGACTGTCAATCAGAGTTCTGGAGACGTCGGATGGCGTTCTTACTCAGTGGCAGCGACCAAGCCAATTGAAGAAACAGTCATGAATAAGGGACATTCGGATCATTTCTGGTGCTTGCCTTGTGCTCCAGGCCTGAGAGGCATCGAATCTGGTTAGTGTATGATGATTGCAAAGTTTAAGAGGCTTGTTCAAGAATCGATGTGGTCCGTTCCGCATACCTAAATCGAGTTAACAAGGTGAAGTCGGTCTCTCTCCGCAGTGAGAAGCCCGAGCGGGGTTAGGATATGGATAGTCAAGTGTACGACACCTACATAGCACCACCGAACTGGGACCCGAAACGATTACACAATCTCACAAAACATTTCTCCACCTATACTAGAGTAGGTTAGCACAGTGACTGGTTAGAAATCGCTAGTACTAGTAGCATGGAAGATTCAATTCTTGCCCAGTTTCCGTTGATTCCATTCGTTGACAGCATAGGAATAGCGATTGGTTGCTTTATTCTGCTGGAGGAGGCCAAGCTCTGGAATTCCACCCGCCCTCGCACGCTGTCTTCATAAGCAGTGCATGATGGGTGTAAATTTGAAAAGGTCCGCTGTACATACCTAACCAAATAAGGCTGGAATGTCTCTGTAGTGAGAAACCCGAGCGGCCTTCGTTAGGATTAGACTGGTTGACTGATCCGTCTATGACGTGGTAATAGATACATAGTCGAGCGTGCGAAACCTACTGTCCATTCCAAACTACCTGAAACGACTACATGCACTCAACTCCACCCATTCCAGACTAGGTTAGCCACACTGGTAGAAATCACTGGAAGGGATTCAATTCCTTCCTATTCTCCGTTGATTCCATTCCGATGCAACTTCTCTTGGAAAATAAAATGGCGCCATAGCCAACAATATTTGACCGCGAATGAAAGGTCTGGGGAACTAGCTATACCGTTACAATACACTGATATGCACTTAAGTTTCCCTCTACGAGGCAGTGGGTTTCTTTGGGGGAGCATAGCCACGCGTGCAGATATCGCAGCATAAACACCACCTTCTTTGGTATCGTGCGTGGCAGAGTCAGCGACCCTCAATTTTGGCCTCTCCAGCGAGAGTCAATCCGGTCTAGCTCGCATCAGGTATTGCTCAATACTTTGAGTTGACCATAGATTACCTGGTTACGAAATGCGCAGAATCAAACAGCATTTCAACTTATCGGCTTCGTATGAGACTACTGTCTCTCGCAACGCCCCTGGCGAATAAATACCGTTACTCGTGGGTCCAGCTGCCGAAGCCTTCTGGTTTGTCTCACATCGACATGTGTCGATCTAGGCCTGAATCTTTTGGTGATGAGGATAAGCAGTGAGTAATAGTTCAATATTGGGTCCGTTGCTGAACTTTGTCACTTGTCACCGAGCATAAAGAGACGGGTGTGAACGACGATCTGACATCATTCTCTCCCCATCTATCTAGTATCATGTCGCAACTTTCGCCTTTGCTTGATTCCCTTCAGCAAACTATCGCCCATCGAGCCAGGGAGGGCATGACAATGCGCTGTCTCGACGATCCTCTCCCATCTTATGCTCCCGATTTCTTCTCAAACGACTATCTATCATTATCTACGGATCCCTCCCCCAGAGACATCTTCTTACGCAAAGTGCAAGAAGCGGCTCCGGCTCGTTTGTTCGGATCTACTGGTTCCCGTCTTACGACAGGGAACTCTTTGGAGTTCAATGCACTCGAGACCGCGTTCAAACATTTCTTCGGAGCACCTTCCGCTTTGCTCTTCAGTTCCGGCTTTAATGCCAACTTGGCATTTCTCTCTACTGTCCCACGGAAAAGCGATGTCATCATCTACGATGAGTTGATTCATATGTCTTGCCGAGAGGGCATACGTGGATCATCCTGTGCCTCCTACCGCTTCGCTCACAACTGCATAGCTTCATTCGAGGAATGTCTCCTCGGCGTCTTGCAGAAGCATCCTCAGATTGTTCAAGGGACCTCCAGTGTGTTCGTTGTAGTGGAGAGTCTGTACAGCATGGACGGAGATTTCTGTCCTCTAACGGAGATCGTGGAACTCGTGGAAGCTCTGGTGCCTCCCGGACACGCGCACATTGTCGTGGACGAGGCCCACACGTCAGGAACATGTGGGCCCAACGGGACTGGGTATGTCTCGCACCTAGGTTTGAATGATCGTGTTCATACCAAAGTCCACACGTTCGGTAAAGGGTGGGGATTTCATGGAGGTATGTGCTGCTCTTCTTTAAGATATGCATTTAGGAAACTAACCCCGACGTTGGTCTTGTTTCACAGCCGTCGTGTTGACCTCACCGATCATAAGGGACTACTTGATTAATTTCGCAAAGAGTGTCAAGTTTTCGACATCGATGCCTTACACGGACATTTACGCACTTGAAGCCTGCCTCAGTGTCGTATCGAGCGCACGTGGTCAAGAGGTACAGTTGATTGCTCCGGTTATATACACTCGCTAATTCCGAGCTTCTATTCTCAATCATCGATGAATTACAAGCTTCGGCAAAGTTTAAATCGCCTATGTCGTTACGCACGCGAGAAGCTCTTTATTGCCCTGAGGAACCTTCCTGCGGCCATCATTGCGCTGGACGATTCCGACGCCGCGGTTGCTGTTTCTCATCGTGGCTTGTGCTCCCCGATCATTCCAGTGTTTACACCTTACGCGAGGAGACTGGCGGACTATCTGTTGCAGAGGGGATACCCGGTCGTGCCGATGACCTATCCGGTTGTGGAGAAGGAGAGACCTAGAGTCCGCGTCATCATTCATGCAGGAAACACGGAAGAGGAAATCGATTCATTCACCAACGAACTCTTGGCTTGGGCGGAACGGCAAGAGAGTGTATTCTCACCCACACGAAGTGCTAGTAGCAGCGTGGGAGCGGGAAAGTATGTGGAGGCGAGAGCGAAGCTTTAGAAGTATGCGCAAGTTGTTGTATTATTATTTAAATTAACCTATATTTCCTTCATTATCCTTTCTGCTTGAAATTCTGATGATTGCCTTTGCCTTTGGAAGTCCATCACACAAAGTACGAAAAAGTTATATACCCCTTATATGATACAAAAGTCAAACAAAAGTTGTCTAAATCATATAATGTATAAAGGTCAGCACAAAGGACAATCTTATATTCAACTGCACATTAT
>JBBPNP010000171.1:0-54142 GCA_038090955.1 Xerocomellus intermedius
CGAAGGAATCGAACTGCTGGTCAAAAAGGAGAAGAACGTAGAAGGCGCAGTCGCAGGCGGAGGGGTACCTACGAGCGTGAACTACGCTCAAGATGTCGCGTACACATACCCCGACCCCCCCGCGCCGTCCCCGACATCATCGTCGCTCCAGAGCGTCGGCGTAGTCGCATGCGGAGGGGTACCTACGAACGTGAACCACGCTCAAGATGCGCTGTGGGTGTGTGGGCGCTTCGGGTGCGGTGCACGATTGCCCGCGCATGTGCTCGGGGACATCTGTGAGGCGTGCGCTGGCGCTGGATCCGTCCGTCCGCCGCGCGCGGTCGCTCAGAAGCGCATACCTAGGCGCGCGACGGACCATACGCGTACCCGTCCACGAGAGTCGCGTGATCTCGTTCGTGCTGTAAGTCGTCTTTTGATATGAGAACCATATCTGGGGAGACTCAAAGTCCAGTCTCGATCCAGTCGTTGATGCGAGAAGCCGCTCGTACGTACGCTACGGTTACGACGGAAAGAAAGGATGTCGAAGATGAAAATGAAATGGAGGTTGATCTAGTGTATCCAGATGTAGGCTTTTGATCACCTTTTCCGCTGTTCGCATGCTCAAGCTCGCCAAAGGATATCCCTGTTGCAACACAATGTGCTTCTACCACCTCGGAGTCAAAGGGGGAGGGGTCCAAACCCACAGAGGATGAGGACGTTGAACTCGAGCTCGTGTATCCAGAGGTTGGCTCTTTATAAAAACGGAAATTTCAGTACAAACTCTTGTTCTTGTTAGGATGCTGCAGAAACTACGGAAACATCGTCAAAACCGCGACCTACGGTGTTCCCGCCCACCACGCTGCGCGAACTATTCGCAGACGGTTTACAGACCATCCCTGCCCTGCAAAATCTCACCGCTCTCGTGGATACAGGTCCACCAGTCAGTGATGTCGTCATTTGGAGCAACATGCACCGTGGCTAACAAACAGCACACAGCGCCATTGCCAGACGCCAGGATGCAATGAAGCGTTGCCGGCACAAACCCGTATGGAACGCTGCGTCAAGTGTAGCATCGGTGATTGGAAGCGGCGCAAATTGGCCTCCGCGGACATTGACCCTCCGCGACGCCCTAGTACCAGTTTGCTGTCGACGACGACTACCATGGAAGAACGGGAAGTGACGACCGAAATATCGGACGTAGAGGATGAAGGAGACTTCCCTCCGCCATCCTCCTCTCCTAGCAAGAACAGCAGCAACGGACCGACGGCCGATCATGGCGTCAGACCAATACCTGGCTGGGACAGCGATCTCACCGAGCTCTCTTCCTCGGATTCTGACTCGGAAAGCGTATCAGACTCGGAGTCGAATCCTGATCACAGGCTTGGCGAGCCACATGGGGATACCACGCGCCTCACGATCCGCATTCCATTGCTCGTTAATCGACTCCCTCCAGATTGTTTACTTCGAAAATGCGGGAACAAGAGATGTAATATCGCACTTCCAAAGGATCACCAATGGAAGACGTGTGACCCGTGTCGGAGAGCTCAAAGGACGTACCACACACTATGGCTCGAGAACAAACGGAGAAGCACTCTGGGTATCGGTGAGTATGATAGCCCCGAGGTTACGCCTATCTCATTGACCGGGCCTGTTGCGACTCGTTAGAGATGTCGACACTTCCTGACCTCCACTGTCGTCGATGGCGTTCTCTCAGCCCAGGAATGCGTGAAACAGACGCGACCTTGACTCTCGAGACCTCCCGACCATGCTCTACAAGGCGCTGTGGAAGTCGAATCCCTCTCCCAGAGGTCTACCGGTGGAAGACGTGTACCGGATGTCGCGCCAGGGCTCGACGAAAGGCTCGACGAAAGGCTCACCGAAAGCGAGACGCGCTGGCCGAGACCCGACATGCTTCGCGCCAACCTGAGATCGTACCCCGCTTTCCGGCGTACCAGAACAGGGGGGGACTGTTGTCGTCGTTTGACGCGCAGCTCAAGGGGTTCGTGGAGGGCCAAATCATGTACTTGCGTGCGAAGCTGCATGATAGTGAGGCTCGAGGTCAGGGGGTGAGCGAGTCGTGGAAACCTGAACACGCCCCAATGATATTTGATTTTGCGGGCGAGTATTCGATCGTCACTGGTCAGAGGGGCGATAGCGAGGGAAATAGCCATAGTTATGACCGTGATGATTCGAGGTCGCGCGACGATCCAGCAGAATTAGAGGCGATGCGCCAAGAGGTGTCGAGCATCGTTTTGGACCTGGAGCGTGCCCTGCGTGCAAAGTTTAGGTGAGAGAGATGCGTTTTCGTTCGTGGTTGGTGTGGATGACCGCGATTAAAGACCAGGGGAGGCGTTCATGATCGACAAGGGGGGAATAATCATGCGGTTTACGTGCTCGCTCGAGCTGATTGCGCAACTCCGTCCTCTGACGACCCCCGCTGGCCCTGACTCAGGCCCGTCGTCTGCATCGGACTCGTACGCGAACGCACGCAGATCGGACGAGGACACGGAAGCGGAGGTGCCCCTGACGCTAAAACCACCCCCGAACACACCCGCTGTTCCGCTCCTCAAGACGCTTTCGGGCAAATTGGAGGCGGTCGTCGTCCCTGACGAATCGCATCGCTTGTTTCGCGGCCGACGAACGGTGGTTCGGTATTGCATGCTCGGTTGATTCGCGCTCGGTCCATGTCCATTCTATTCCTTATACGAACGTATACTCGATATGATGCGGCTCGAGTATGTACGCGTACCTTGCATGGTGTCGATCTGTAGTATTTGGTGCCTTCGATAATATCTATTTCATTCACATAATATTTAACCTACGTACCGTAACTATGTAGTCAGTGGGTCGTACAGTCGTACCTACCTGTTTTAATTAATTTAATTTCTGGCAGTGGTGTGCTTTGTCGATGGTAGTCTCATATGTGTCTCGTCGTAACCGGGTGTAGATCTTTGCTGCACGGACCAATTGGTCCACAGAATTTTGAGTGATGGACAGTGTATGCGTGATGGAAATGAGGATACATGCAGCGGGCAAATAATCAAGGTCCGCGGATAAATGATGACCATTTCTCGAGGCGATGAAAACGGAAATCGATGTTCCTGCGAGGGAGGAAAACGTCGGCGGAAGAGTGGTCAAGGGATAGTCTGGTAACCAGACCGTCTATGAGGTTGCCGCGTTGAGAGGCAAACCGTCTAATGAAGATGATAGTTGACATACACCTGTACGTGTATTTACATTCAGAAGGTGAACACACAGTTTGAGCGAGCGAAGGAGACGTAAGTTCTTCCACACGCCAGTATCATTAAACAGGCTTCGGACCATGTCTTCCAGTCTGAGTGGAACTTTAAAGAAAAGCACCAGTGCCTCGAGAGACTGGTGTGCTTGCATGAGGATAGCATGCAGCCACTGCAACGAACATGTTAAATGCCAGCCCTAGAAGTCAACGTAAATCGTTGGAGTTGCTGGACCCACACGACACTCCTGGAATGTGATCTTGGAGTTCGTGACAACCAGCCAGGTGCTGTGACCGTCTCTAGGTGCATATCAGACCCCTGAGGCGACGACATTGAACATACCAGTCCAGTCATATCATACATATGTACACGGATGAAGCACATAATAGTAAATATCCATAAATCCAGATAAGACGCTGCCTATTAACGAAGCTAACAAGACGTACACGTTCAAGTCCATGCTACGCGAAGAGCCGTTGGCGCCTTGAGCGCCATCTGCGACCCAGTCCCGCCAAGCAGCTTGCATAGAGATAACAAACGCTTGTCCCTCTGGACTGTCTTGGCCTTGATCGGGGTATACATAGGGATCAACGACAGGTGTCAGCCAACCGTCTTCGGTAAAGTGGAGCAACCCAGAGGTACCGGAAGGGGCCGACAGACTCTTCCTTGAGAACTCGGCCTGTGGGAGGTGTGTGTGAATCCCCCATAAAAGGGATAGGCGATAGACGGTGCCTGCGAGAAGGGCTGTGGACGACGCATCCAAGAACGTGGACGAGTTGTCCGCGTAATTGTGAAATAGTCCGCTGGAGTCCTTGAGGGAATCGGTCAACGGTCGAGAAATCGACCCCGATTTGAAGCGAGAGAACGTACTTGGTGGCGATACATCCCCCCATGGATCTCTTGGACCCAATTGACGAGATCTATCTGTTGTTGCTTGAGTGAATCTGCGTATTGTGACCTTTGGATGGTTCCAAGGACTCGAATCATCCCCGCGGCCGCCCATGCGTTCCCTGTCGGGTTGGTCAGTATGTACTTGGTTCAGAGGTGACAGAACGAGGAAGATCACCAGTGGACCAATGCCCGTTATCTGTCCCATAGGAACCGAGTTGTATGTGTTTCCATAGATTATTGGCGTTTTTATCTCGCAGGTACTTGCGGTATAGACTGATTTGGGTGTATGCTTCTTGCAAAAGGGTAACATCCTGGGTGGTCACGCCATAATAAGCCAGGAAGGGTGGCACCATGTACACAGAGTCACTCCTGCAAAACGCAACAAACGATAGCACGTATGGTCGTTACAATAAAGGTAACCTGGCTTACCATAGTTGCACCTGATCTGTGCGATGGGAAATTGCACCATCTGGGGTCTGGGATACGTTCTGGAATAAGAACTCGAGCTGATCTCGCGCTGCGCCTGAATAGTCAAGTCCGTCCGACATACTTTGTCCAGTCCAGTTTGCGAGGAGAACAGCGACGCCGATACTAGCCGGATCCCCGGCACTTGAGTCTTGGATGAGTGGTTGCGGACCGGTGACGTTTCCATTCGAAATAGAACGGTTGGCAACAATCGTATGCACGATGGCAAATACGTCGCTCAGAGCACTTGTCAAATTAGGGGGTATCTGTTGAGGCGGAGGAACTGCAGAGGAGGAAAGGACAGAATAACTCGAAGCATTGTACTCCAAGAGAACTTCGGAACGCGTTCCGTACTCCCAGCTGTGAGGTCATGATCAGGGAGACGTTGCTATATCTGGGGAGAACGAAACTCGCCTGCGGCTGGCCCCCTCTGCGAGTCGTTGACCAACGACAGACAATTGCGCTTCGGTAAGATTTTGGGCCATCCCAGGGGTAGGTGATGTTATCCAAAGCATGACAACGACCCAGATGCATCTTGGGGAACTCCCGCGGGCCCACATCGAGAGTAACTTAGTATACTCGACCAACGCTGGTCGTTAGGTCGATCGTCCAGTGCGCACCGATGTCTTGAACATTTTGACACGTTAGCACGGCGCTAAAAGTGTTTCACTTTCTGTAAGGGGGATGGCATGGTCAGAATTTGAAGTTGTCGTACAGCTCATATCTCCGAGGAGCTCCGTCACGGGAATAGGAGGAACGCCCTCCTACCAAAGGCGCTTAGACTCCAGCTGAACAGTGCGTGGGATCTTAACATACTACACCATGTGGGCCAGGAGACCCGCAGTCCATATACGGTGGGACGGTTGGGCCCGCTGGAGCGCACCCTGCAACGGTTGGCACGTTGGATGAACGAATCCTCCGAGTACTTAGCGTGCCAACCACAAAAACTGCAATGTCATGATACTACCAGAGATGGTAATACATGCCCAACCGGTATTATCAGAAACTTCACGATCGTACTGTAGAATGGCAACCACAGTTGGCGCGATCAAGATCTGCGGGTCAACATTTCAACAGTCCGAGTCAGGGTGAGGGCGGGTATACCGATCTTTCCTGATAAAGAACCCCGTTCTGTAAGTCATCTTGGGGCTTAGAACTTCGGCCCTGATCAGACAATTGGTAGCCTGGGATCACTTACTAGCTACGAAAGAGTTGTTGCACGACCGTTCCTGTAGCTGAGTTGCATGTCGTGCCAACAAAGTGCCGGCAACGCCCGGTGGCTGTACGATGCCGTACAACCGCTCAAGTCCACTTTTTTCCCCCTTTTCAATTCAGAGTTCGAGCATTCATCGCCGTCGTGCGTGGCCCCCGGCCTCTCCAATGAGCATGACGCCTGGCAATCAATCAACGCGCCGACAGAGACGGCGGTTTGACTCAAACTTCCAGAACCTCTCGGACATAAAGTGTTCACTGAAGATGGTTAGCTAGCAACTTTCCTCCAAACGAAGGGACTGAACTGGATCTAAACCAGTCATTGCCCAACTACTAGCCAACTTTGAGGCTGAATGAATCAGAAGGATGAACCACGAAGTGCGCTAGGTGTTGTTCGACATTTTAGCATGATGCTTGATTTGCTACTCGCGCCACATTTCTTGGATAAACTCGTCATGCGTCGGACAATTCCAATTCAGTCACTTCAGCCCTTTGGTTAACCCACCCCCTCGTAGTAATACTTATGCAACACAACGGTGGGTGTAGACACACTCCTCCTCGGCCACCTGCACTGTGCTGTACGTTCTGGTATGGAAGTAAAGTAAGGATGCTTCAACCTTCTTGTATTGAATGCGTGATCCCTCACACGCGTCAACTTCGTTCTTTCTAAACAAAGCTGGGTATGACCATAGGTGTAATCATTGTACTGGAAGCATACCACATGAAGGATCCAACAGCAACTAACCCGTCACTCCATGTGTGACCGGGATGCTCAGTTCCATCAAGGCACTTCGGCCTCGCGCAACCCAATAAGCCAATACCGGCGGGTCATCGAACCACATCTTCGTCGGCAGATGAGCTTGCTCTGGCGACACGGCGGGGTCAGATGTACTGCTCGCGTCGTTGCCAGTTTGCACGACTGTGTTCGAGATTGTCTTGCCATCCTCTGCCTTGACAACGTTGACGTCCGATGCACCGCCCTCCCCTAACCTCTCCTGTGTAGCCCACAACCTACCTTTGCGGATCCACCCCGCAACATTGCTCTGTAACTTCACAGCATCGAGGACACCGATGACTGCCAGTAAAATCGCGTCGTATGGTTCTTTCTCTGCCAATTCTGACGGAGCATCTCTAGGGGGTGGCTCCGGAACCATTTGGTCGGTGGAATGAACACTTGTCTCGAGCTGGTTCTTCCCCTTTGCCTTCTTATTTGCCTTGCCCTCCTGAGGCTCCTTTGTGGCTTGGAAAGATCGCAGATCATGCTGTCTCCTCGTACTATCATACTCGGGTATGCACACGTGATTATAGGGTTGGAGTGCCGCCTTGTGAGGAGAGTCATCGAGTAGCAGCGTTGTGAACGCCGAATGAATAATTTGAGAATGTGATGGGACCGAAGAATGCCCCACGAGCTTCTCAGGGCTAAGGGCTGATGCGAACAGGTTCCAAGGCTTCGTAAGGTCTTTCGTGGTGACCGCCTTCTGATCTAGAGTGCAAACGCCGGTCAGGGCACACGTAACAACCGATGCCATCGACCAAAGACCATATCAGAAGAGAAACATATACCCACGATAGTCTGCTTCCGACAGGCCGAGACCCTTTCGATTCCAGACTGCTTTTAGTTCATCCTTGGTGGCCCCAAACACTTTGTTTACCATATCATCCACACTGTGTGGCTGCGCAGACGACCACACCATTGTGTCCAGCCATGCTTTCGTCTCCCGACAAAAGAGATACTGTCGGAAAGACTGCATATATGGACGTGGTTGTACAGGCCGCAATCGCGGTCCCGATGAAGTCCGAGATCGGGGAGAACGGATGAGAAGGGTGCCATTGAGATCAAGGACAAGAAGTTTGCGGGTCATTGCAGGGTCGCGCAAAACTTCCGATGGCTCTTGTGAAAGAGAAAGGTATCCCAGGCTTGGTTTGAGCGGCTGAGAAGACTTGTTTGGTGGAGGTGACGTTTTCCGTGGTGGGTCTGGCGGAGTGGATTTTGGTAAAGGTGGTGCAGATTCCATAGGATTTCTTGCGCGGAATGTAGCCCGAGGGATGTAGGGTGGTGGGGCATATGTTGAGTAGCGCTGGCGTGAAGGGTTTCGGTGAGGTAAACTCCTGTCGCCCCATGATTCCCGATCGTCCCAATCGCGAGCAGGTCCGGAATCGTGCCGTGGTCTAGAATATGAAGACTCGGCGTGCCATGAATGACTGTCGTCGCGCCACTGCTCATTGCGACTTCCCCGTCCGTACGGGCGCTGAGGGTAATAGTAAGACGGTGCCACAGCGTCGTCTCGCCAATAGTTGAAGCTGCTCCTCTCAGTGGGTGGCGCGTAACCTCTCCAGCTGTATTCATCAGAGTAAAAGCGGTCATACCCCGGCTCCCAGTGGGATGAAGTACGTTCTTCCCAACGTCGACCACCGCGTGACATCGTGTGCCGTTGGTAACGCACGAATGCCAGAAAGGGTCCCGACTGCTGAAGGAATGAAATCCTGGAACGACAAACGTTTGCTTAGCCAGCTGCGCACGCGGCAGCAAGCTTGGAGCAAATGGTGCAGGTCGCGGTATGCTCAAAAAGGCAATCTACATACTACTTGGAATAAACTTGGGAACACACAGAATAGCGACGGGGTAACATAAGTAGATGGAATCAAGCTTCAAGCTGCATGAATGTGGAATTGCGGCTGGGCTTCATTGCAAAGAACTTCATACATTTTGGATTTCATTCGAAGATAAGTCAGACGGTCCCTGTGAAAAGGGTACATCGTACGGATGCTGGGCCAGTAACACATAATTACCCTCGTTTGAGGGCTTACCTCCGTCGGAAGTAAGCAACAAAGCAAAGGGAGATACGTAGTCGTACAACACGTGATAGTCTACAGCATCGATCCAAAATACAGCAACATGAAAGCAATCCACGCACCCGACCGAGTTCCATACAACTCTACGTCGCACGGACCGTCCGCCGTGATCTCCGGGAACCCGTATTTTCTTGCTCATCGCCTTGTTGTGCGTTATGATACAGCGAGGACCCTGATCGATCAACTGTCCGTTCGACGATGGACGTGCCGTCCCGGAAACGTGTCCGGAATAACACATTGGCGTTCGTGAAAAGACCCTCTTTCAGGGATACGACAATGAACTGCGAGCCTTTGAATCGGTTTTTGAAGAGTTGACCGATGTGTTGGGTGTGTGACAGGTCAAGCGCAGCGTCAATCTCATCCAAAATATACATAGGAGCAGGCTTGAACTGCAGAAGTGCCATGATGAGAGATAGTGCAATCAGTGAACTGGTTTGTGGTTCCGTAAGAATTTAATCGAGCACTACATCAACAGTGACGCACCGTTGTCCACCGCTAAGTTCGGTAAGGCTCTGCTTCCAGACGGATCCAAGTCGGACCTTCACTTCGAGGCCTTGCATCAAGTCTTGCCCCTCTGGAGGTTGTAACCTCGCGAAGTTTCCAGGTAACAACTCGGCAAATATGGCACCAAAGTCTCTGCAGAGGGACATCGATAATTCATTCCCCGTTACGAGAGGAACATGCTCACGCATCGACTTTTTCCCAAGTCTTCTGAAGAGCATCGCGCTTATAGCGATCAAGCTCTGCGATCGTGTCCTCAATTTTTTGTTTATCTTTCAATACAGTCGCCATCATCTTCTTGATCTCGTTTTCCTTCTTCTCCACGCTAGTACTAGGGGGTGAGCGAGCGGTCGACAGACACTAATCACGACGGCTCGGTGCTGTACTCACGTTTCAATCATATTCATGACTTTAGGGTTGACCTTTTTCTTCATACCACGTTGCCGTGCCTCTAACTCATCCGCCTTGCCTGAGAGAGTCCCAATATCAACCGAATCGAAGTCGTATGGAGAGCCGACCTTCCCAAATGACCTGTGTGCGTTGGTGAGATACATGGATGCGGCTGATGTGACCTAACTTACTGACACTCCTCACGAATCCAATCGTACTGTTTCTCGAGATTCGCCATGTTTCCAACCTGCGCAATCTTATCTTTTTCCAGCGCGTTGATCTCATGCTCCAGTCGCTTTGCGTTCAGCTCGGCATCGGAGATGCCCTTCTTCTGGACTTTTATGGCGTCATCCAACTCTTTCAATTCGTTGTCGAACTGAGTGAGAGTTGCACGCTCTTCTTGCAACCTTGCCTCCGCCTTCGCGTGCTTGGCCTGCACGAACGTATTCAACTCAAGAATTATGTTGGCAGCCAATACGCGACATACCGCAACATCAGCCAGCTTATCTTGGATCTTGCCCACGTCTTTCTGAAGCTTGTCTATTTGGGCTAGGGCATTTCGGATCGCGAGATCCGCCGCTTGGATATCATTTTCCATTTGTTCTTAAGGAGTGGGAGCGCATCAGATCTAGTGAAAGAGATGCAAGGTTCACCCACCTAGTTCCAACACCCCTGTTTGGTGCTCCTTTTGCCGTGTCTTCACTACGACAGCTTGCTTCTGAAGCGCGCTCTTCTGCTTAGAGATCTCGCTCTACATGAAGTGTAGTGAGTAAGGCCATACAAGAAATCCATATGTTTCTCACTTTCAGCTCGTTGATCTTGCCCTCTTTGTTGTCCTTGAACTCGCGCATATCTTTTTCGAGTTTCTTAACATCCTCTTCGGCAGCCTTTTGCTCGTCCTTGGCGGCTTGAACAGCGTTTCGGAGTTCAACCATGGCTTGTTTGTGAGATTCGACCTCTGCACCGAGCTAGACGTCATGCATTAGGTCAACCTAGCCAACGAAACCTTTCTCTCACCCTCGCAACATTGCTTCCTCCAATTTGCTCATCCAACAAGCGAAGCTCGTGTTCCTTGATCTCCACATCCCTTGAGAGCTTCTTCCACCGTTCTCTCCTTTCCCGTCCAGCTCCCTCCCCCCTCTCTAATTCCGCAAGTCGAGCCCGAGCCTGATCTAACCTTCTCTCTGCTTCCAACAATTCCTGAACTCTCAACAACATACCGCTTCCGCTAGGTGGTGCCCCACCGCTGAGTGTCCCAGATGGATCGTAGACATCGCCATTGAGCGTTACAGAACGGACCTTAGCACCAAAGGTAACGGCATTGGCGGACTCAGCGTCTGCACAGATGATCGTGTCGCCAAACACGTAGGCCATAGCACGAGCAACTTCGTCCGGGTAACCGATAAGCGAAAGTGCGACATTCGCCTTCCCAGGAGCGAGGTGTTCGACTTGTGCCAGTCTCTGTTGGAGTTATGAGACAATTTGGTGACGGAATTCGTGATGGATTGGTATCAAATGCGGACATACCTGCGCGGAAAGCGTAAAAGCGTTTATCTTATTGAGAGGTATGATCGTCACGCGTTTCTTAAGCTTTCCATTCTGCAGAAGGTCCTTGCCAACGCGTTCATCCTGGACGACGACATTGAATAACTTCGCGCCCGCGGCAATCTCAAGTGCTGTTGCCTTATTAGAGTGTTCGGGAGGGACAGAAGTCAAGGTGGCAACGAGACCTTTGACTTTGCTGCGGTCGAAAGTGGGGTAAGGTGATGTGTAGTCGAAAGTCAGGTTAGAGAGACGGTGTTTAACAGCATCGCGCTCCTAGAAGTGAGTGTTAGCAACTGCCGACATTATGGAAGTTGTCCCTGCCTCTGTGCGCTCGTGGACTTCTCCTCGGGCGGTGCGCAGTTCGATGTCACATTGTTGCTGTTGCTCAGCGCTCCAGCCACATTCAGCCAACTGACGTTTCAACCTGTCATGTTCCCCTTTCATCCTAGCGAGGTTCTGCTCTCCTTGATGGGCATCCTTCTCCACGTCCTTCCATTTTGCCTCAAGCGTCTTCAACTCCTTCTCATTCATCGAGAGCTGCAAACGATTCTGTTCCTCCTTAGCGGCTGCCTGCGCCAAGCGTGCCTTGGCATCGGCAATTTGACCCATGTAGCCACCTCCAGTATTCCCGGTGTTGGACGTTGACACGCCAGTTAGGAGTGTTTGAAATAGTTCCTCCGAGTTAGCAAGGGTGGCCTGAATTGCGTCATGCGAGGTCTTCACGCTCTGATAGGCGTTCTCGAGCTGGTTAACTTGTCCCCGTTTATCCTCGAGTGAATTGCGCAAGTTTTGGAGTTCCTCCCGGGAAGTGGCGACCCTCCTTTTCTCCTCGTCGATATTGCCGTTCGCAAGTTGGATCTGAGTGCGGAATTTCTCGAGCTCTTTGTCCAACTCTGCAACGTCTTCCTCCATCTTCTTCAGCTTCCCGCCCTTCTTCCGTTCCGCTTCGCGTTTCTCGTTGACTTCTTCCCGCGTCTTCTCCGCCGCCTTGCAATCCTTTAGAAGCTTTTTCCTCTGCTTATCAAGAGCCTCTTTCTCCGCTTCCTTGGCTTTAATATCCATCCCTGCCGTCTCGACTTTTCTCTTAGCGCCAGTCCACTCCCACGCCCGCAGCATACGGCCAATTCGCTCGAGTTCTGCCCGCTCCTTTTGCCACACGAGGAACTGCCGTTTCTCCGCACGAAATTTCTCCAACTTCGGCGAAATCTCCTCATCAAGGATTGAACTGAGTTCCTGGACGCGTTTATCCTTCTTGTCCATCGTCCTCTTGGCTTTGTCCTTGCGCTCTTCGAACATACGAGTACCGGCCGCTTCCTCCACCATACCAAGAATTTCTTGTGGTCGCATATTAAGGACCTGAGAGTTCATGTAGATAACCGCATAGTGCAAACATAGAGCTGACCGACCTTGGTTATACGACCCTGCATAATCAGGAAGTTGGGATTGTTGATGTTCAACTGGACACTCTGAAAAAGATTCTGAACCGTTTGCTGAGTCGCCTTGTGCCCATTTAACAGGTATTTTGATATGTTAGGGAGTGCAATCTGTCCTCGTTAGCAAACGCCAGGTCTTTGAGATGAGTAGCCAACCTGGCGAGTGACGGTGATCTGCTTATAATCCTCTAATCCGACTGGACTTTTCTCTCGATCTGAGTTGTCGAAGACGATGGTAACGCTAGCTTTCGTGACACCAGCTTGTCCACGTTTGTAAATGAGATCCTGTTGGTTCTGCGCACGCATCTACAGAAAAAGGCTGGTAATTAGGTTCAGCATGTGCGGGTAACACCTTGCGCACCTGAGCCATGTTCGTAATCCCAAGAACAAAACATATCGCGTCTAGGATATTAGACTTGCCTGACCCGTTCAAGCCAGTGATTGCGTTAAACGAAGGATCCCATCCCGTTATCTGCGTCCGCACAGGATAAGATTTGAATCCTACGCCATAAGGTTAGAGTAAAATTCCATTGGGTTGTGCGGCTTACCTTCTATTACAAGTTCCTCAATCCGCATCCTTTGTGTTCGCGTTTGTGAGAGTTACCTAGACGCGACGCGACGCGTCTAGAAATTCAAACGGAGTGTAAATATTGAAGTCACGTGTCTGATTTTACAGAGTGGATCAATTTCAGTCGCCGCAAAATATCTCGAGGGGTAGGCGGGCGTCTATAGATATGGACACCATCATGTGCAGTGCCAGTGACTGGCAAAAAGTATGATTGGGATCTGGCGTATGTTTCCCAGCGCTTGTGTGGATCATCATCATCGATGGCGCTTATGTCTCTCTTGTGGTGAGCACCTCCATAAAGGCTGTCTAGCGGTATGGCGCAGATTCTAGTTCTGATCGTCGGCACGAGCACACCTACGGAAAAGGAAGCTTTGGAGTAAAAATTGCTGACAAATTTCGGCATTCTTTAGGGACCCCCTGTGGTAACTTTGTTAGGAATCCAGCTTTCACTTTGTTGCCCCCAACCACATTCTATCCCCTGGTTTGACGTGGTTCTTTGCTCGGGCTAACACCGTAATCTATGAGTCAGTACACCCTCCTCAAAACCCAACCCAGCTCGCAATAGTCCTAGACCAGGTATGGTGCAAACCCGTCAGATAGTCCATTGATTCAGAAAATTTGGCCATCTTGCTTTTGAAGATGTCACTTTCGGATATCTCCGACTTGACCGACCTCTGCTCGGATGAGGATGACGTACCACTCGCGGAGCGTACCTCCAAAGTCAAGAAAGCACCTAAAGAGTACAAGATTACGGGTGTTCTCCGTGCACCACGAACAACGCAGTATACCGCCAAGTCGCTTTATGGTACGTCAACGTGCAGTAAAGTCCTTCTCCCAAATGCTTATTACCTGCCCGCTGACAGACCAGATCATTGACAACGCCATAGACCTCGATCCGGAATATCAACGGGGTAAGCGTTTGTTTGTGGAGCGAATTGCTGCCGCTGTGGCTGGATCTGACGGAGCTCACTCCAAAAGGTGTTGTATGGCAGGAAGAGAAACAGTCGGCTGATAGATTCAATACTGCGCAATTACTACATATCCCCGATTATCTTTGGTACGTGAAACTCCTGTGCTGATTATATCAGATTTGACAACGAAATAAAAAGCCGTCACAGTCCAAGAGGACGGAAGTGAATTGCGAACCTGTATTGATGGGAAACAGCGTTTGACCTCAATCCAAAGGTAAACTTGCGATTTAACTTTACATGTACATACTAATTTGACTCGTCACTCCGATGAAGATTCATCGATGGACAGGTGTGTTGTCAAATCTAGTAGCGCCATTCGTTTTCATACATTTTTAAATGCAGATCCCACGTCAGTCGCGCTCGTAGTATCTGTTCGGATACTTAACTGATTGTTCCCTATGCGATCACTAGATAAAGACTCGTGGGTACCCCATCGATTATTCCACCTGCAAAGTTTGTTTATGCTCAACCCTTGTTTGCGCAGATTCACCAACGAGAAACTTTGGTTTAATATAAGTGCGACGAATACAAGGCGCAAACTTCTTCCTCAGTACCTGAAAACGCAGTTTGCAAACAAACAGATTGCGTGTGTTGAATACACACGGTTGAACAATGACCAAGAACGAAAGATTTTCCAGGCAAGCAAAGCAACCTCCCACTTTGGTCAAATTCTTACTGTAGTGCATCGTACATAGAGGGTTCAACTGGGCGTCGCGCTCACACCCGCAGGTGCGTTTTGTTGGATTGTCTGCAATTGATGCTGATGCGATTTTCTGGAAAAAGAACGACTGCAGGCGCTTGCCGGTCTACGGTTATTCGCGGGATCCAAAACCACGTTCTCGGGGAAGAAGATTTCGATGGTTATATCGACTGGGGCCACGCTCGTGGTCGAGACTTCCAGTGCCTTGCTACGATCGGTTACCTTATTGAGAAGCATCCGAAGACTGCGGTCCCAGGTACCAAGACACTCGAGAAATGGCTCCAGAAGACTCAACCCGTGTCGATTTAACTTCGTGTCGACTTGCATGAAACTTTCCGGGTCTTTGTAACCTTAGCGCGTGACAAAAAATACAGCGGATCGCTCAATCGACCTACTCGTGTTTCCCCGATCGAGTTCGTCATGATCGGGGTGTTGATTCACTTGAAGAGGCAGACTCTGTCGCTCGCACAGACTCTGCTATCGAGAAAATGAGGAAGGGCGTACGCGCCTCCCACCAGGACATCCGTTCAAACAAGCGCATCACGAAACATTTGATGGAATTTATGGCAAAAAGAATCAAGGTTTCTGAACTCAAGAGCGACGGAGAGGGAGACAAGCCTGCTGCTCTAGCGATAGTAAAGGCTGCCAAACCTGCCAAGCGCAAAAGGCCTATATCCTCGGACGACTCAGACCCAGAGCCCACTCCCAAGGTAAAACCCACAAAACATTCAACTGGTTCAACGCCTGCCCAAGGTTGGTGAATTTTGTTTTCGGGAAAAGGCTCACTCACTGATTGTATTCAAGTTGTCAGGTCATCAAAACAATCAAAACAAATATCTGGTGCAAGTGGTCAAAAGACCAGCCGCGCAAAGAAAGCAGCAGCGATACCAATTCCCCAAACTAGCCTGACTGCCAAGTCTTCGCGGCCGACCACGTCGTCTCGTATAACCAACAATTCGTTGTCAAACATTTTGCCTGTTCCAGCCAAAAAGTCGCCTTTGCCTAAGCCCGCGACGCAAACATCGCGCAACCGAACTTCCCCTCCTCTGCCATCCACATCAAATGGTCACAATGTACCTTCGAGATCCACCACATCGAACTCTGCACGCCATACTCCCCCTTTGTCCGCGGTTGACAGACTCGCACCAATCGGCGCTGCCAAGACATCCCTCACTTCTGGTCCCCTTCTGTGAACAGGGCCAGCGAAACCAGTAACCCTGTTGCAAATACCCCAAACACCGGTCGAAGTCCAACGGAACCCTGCCGTACCCCAGCCTGCTGTATGTCAGACAACACACAATGGCACGGCCATATTGCCACCACCACCACAACCTATCATGACCTTCTTGGCTCCTACCGCGGCCGGTCCGCATGCCCCTCCGCAACGCCCAGTACACGTCGCAAGTGCTCCAAGAACCTTCACATGCGCAGAACCACTTGGTCCTCCATCTAGATCCGCGCTGTAAGCTTCGCCCGCGATCTTAGCAGAGGGGACACCTCGGGATATTGGGATGCGAGAAAACGACGTGGTTGTCAACCTATATATATAAGGGTGAGGCAATTGTGTGGCAGACGCAACGGGCTACCCGTTCTCCTTGGCTTCGTGCCGATTCCACGCCTTCCAAGCTAGACTTATTGCCGTTTCCCCAGTTTTTGTTTCATACCAGCAGTCTTATCATGATCATTTGCCATCTATGTTCATTCGATTTGTTTCAACTTATTTACTCGTATGTTATACTCCCTTGCTTTGGACCTGTACCGTATTATCTTGTCCTCGATGTCCCATCATCAATTTCGTAGTGAGTAACGCTCACCTTACCGTCAACATATGAAGATGCAGGTCATCAAGGTGACTTGACGCGTTGCATAACGGAATGGTGTCTCGACACCCACACGAATCACTGGCTTACCTGGGTAGCATCCATTAATCCCATCCGGTGATCCTGCAAGCACCTGAACCAAATGACTGCGATAAGGTGAGGGCAAAGCAAAAGAAGAAAGCTTCTGATGTGGCGCTTAAGACAACGCGTGGAGCCTGATGCGGATGCTTCACGATGATGGGGTGGTGAGCTACATGCTAAGCCATCTACTGTAACAGGATGGTGACGGTCATAGCCACACAGGCTAGCGCCACATATGGTGAGAGGCGCTCTCCTGTTAAATTCGCGGTTGGTCCAGGATTCTTCGTTGAAAAGCACCACGCACCTATACGAGCAGACATGAAGAATAAACCAAAGATCCTGCTCGTACGTCAACACGAGAGACGACAACAAGCTGGTGGAATGGAGATACCCGTCCTTGTTTCTATCAATGAGACGAGGCGCGACCGCGCGCACGTACGTGCACGTGCAAATCATGAGTAGGATGACGAGGAGTAGTGATTGAAAGTTGAAGAGTGCTGACTTGTGGTATGGTTAGTTCAGACGGTTGAACCTCTCACGTTGATCATGTCTCACCATGACTGCACTTTATCTGAAAGGAAAGAAAAAATGGGATGCGGATGGTTGGGTCACTGAGCTTGCCACGTGCACTGCATTTCAAAGTTTTTCCTCTTTCGGAGGTCACATCTACGAGACGATTTCTGACGAAGTTCTGCAGTGGACCGTGGTGCTATCCATTTCAGGTCCAAGGAACAATTTTCAAGCCGGAAAATTAGATACCAGCACTACTTCAAGTCAAACTTTTGGAATAAATCGCCAAATATGTTTGCCCAGGTTTACGAGAGTCAGCGGCGTTCCCAGACGGACGAGAATTTTCACAGCCCAAAGCTAACAGTCCAGTGCTCTTACAGTGATATGGTAGCAATACCATACGAAATTGAGTCATTTCAAATGCGTCAACTCGGTGGAACTCTTCACTGACTTTTTTTTGGTAGATTCGGGCTATCAGGTGCAACGTCACAGCGCCCAGGCCAGGGGCGCATGATGTAGTATTTTTGCAATCCATCTGATCCCGTTGACATTATGATGATGCCACTGCGGCAATGAGCAAGTTTTATCTTTCCAAATTTCACAAGCCAGACTTACGAACCGCGGCGGCCATCACTGTCATCCTGCGGCGTGACCGTGGTACCATCCATACGATCCCAGGCCCACTGATACGTGCTCTCACTGTCAGTACCCATAGTCATCTGCATAACCGTGTTCAGTATCTGGTGCTCCAGCGCTACGGTGCAGCTCTCCTTGCGACATGATATTCAACGTTGATCCCCACACCTTGCAAATTAAACCTGCATCAGCCGACTAACAAATTTGTTGTTAGATTTACCAGCATAGTGTATAGATGGTGTTCGTCGCAGACGGATCAGCTTGTGACCTGTGATCTCAAGCTGTTTAACCCCCGTTATCAAACCTCGGTCAAGATACGACGATCGGACCCACGCGCTCCCCCCTGCCACCGGTGAGTGTTTACTCCTCGCAGTCGGGTCCCTATCTCCGAGTGCGGGACCGTTCGTGATTCGAGCAGTACTATCCCACTAAATATGTTTGTCTATCATTTGACAGGACGGAACATGAACCCTAATATTTTTTAGCCGATGCGACGGGTCATCGTTTGAGCCAAACCCAATCATTGCCGTGTTTACACCACAGACTTTGATTTGAAGCCCGAGACGTACGTTTTTCCGTAGTTTCTCTTATGAATGTGAGCATTTGGGTAGTTCTTCCCAAGTACTACGGGCCTGAAGCAAGTGCACTACGCCTCGCCATGCTTGATGCTGTCGATAACGATCGCTCGCAAGAGGATGTCACAGGCATGAGTGTTGGACACACTGGACTTGGTAGGAAATCATGATGTAAGACCAGGTCTCCACAGGCAAGTACAGTAGTACTATGTAATCAATCAACAGTTTATTTCCGTCTCGTGCGCGCGCCAAGCAGGTCAAGCTCTGATAAATATATTGCCCTGGCCAACATGCTGAATGAATCAGACGGCTCACAGGCAGTGGACACGCAGGGATTTTCTTCGCATGGGTCTCCTCGGGCTCCCAGCTCGGTCGCTAGTCCTGACACCAGTACGCAGCTCTATGTATCTATGTATATTCGCACATGCGATCTAGAGTGTGTTTCAAAGCGGCTCAGGAGCCTCAGATGCCCTGGTTGCGGTTTTGACATGCAGCGGGGGCAGAGTCGTGGACAGCACAAAACAGCAACGAATGCTGGTGCTGACTAGTCTGGGACCCTGTCTATGAGAGGTGTTGACGGGTATTGATCTTGTGCACTCATCATTTTCACTGTCCAACTTGAAGGAAATACGTATCGTCGTAGGCCATGAACGTTTGCATACACATTGCGATGGCCCTGCGAGCAAGCAAGGTAAGGTTCCTTGGACTGGTCCAACCGGGTTCATCCAGAGCCGTTTGGAACACAGAATCCCGCGAAGCACAAACACCGTTTCGGAGTTATGAAGGGACTTTAACAGGAGTTCGAGTACACATACTAACCGGAGATTGACAACCAGGTCCACAGAGAAGTACATAACAGAATCTGTACGAAGGGAGCTTCTCGCCTAAAGAATTCGCGTGTATTCATAAGTTTTCCTGGTCCCCGACCTGCCAATGCGGGCGAATCTATAGATGACTCTGGCGACTTGGATGCTGTGCCGGGCAAAAGAAGAAAATGCCGAGCACGGAATGGACGAAAGTGCGAGAGACTTGTGGAGGAGATGGGCTTATCATTCACGTGATGGTACGTACCGCATGGTTCTCGACAAAGGACTGTTGAACGATATGTATTCACAGCGCCACCGTGCCTTGCATGTTGGCCCAGTGATGCGTACCAAATCCGTTGGCGAGATCATCGGGGGATAGAGTGGACCCAAAGCGAATACTATTTCCGTTATTCTCGATTCTTGTTGAAATTGCCCCTGCATTCCCTACAAAAAGCGGTCTATCGCAGGATCGTTTCTTTCCATCCCTTTGCGCCACCACCGTCCAATGTCGTTTTACGAGGAGCGCAATAGCCTCGGCTCCGCTGAGAAGGGGAAGCAAACAGGTAGCTACACTCTCCTCTCGCTTGTCAACACCCACCCACGGTAACGATTCCTTCTTCAGAAACCCTCAACGACGCTCTTCCCATTGATGATTTTGATGATCCCAATATTGACAGGGAAGAGGCCCTCGCTGGGATACTCGGTCAGTATATCATGTCCTCATTCTGACAATATCTGACAGCAGCTGACAGAGGATGACTCACCCTACCCCGAGGTGCGATCGGCAGTCGCAAACACAGACGACATCAGTATTCCTTGTGGAACCTTCCGTGCATGGGTGATGGGTACGAAAATGGGTTTTAGAACTTGCTCTATCGAAGCTCAGTTGTTCCATGTTTCCAGGTATCATATGGGCAATTGTGGTGCCCGGCCTCAACCAATTCTTTTTCTTCCGATATCCCTCTGTCACTGTCTCCAACAATGTCGCACAGCTTCTCTCTTTCCCAATGGGTCAATTGTGGGCGAGAACTGTGCCGAATTGGAGGATCTTCGGCATCTCAATCAATCCTGGCCCATTCACGATCAAAGAACACGTTTTGGTGACAATTATGGCAACTGTCGGTTACCAGTCTGCATATGCTGTGCGATTGCAATGTTCTTTCAGCTTTACTGTTGACTTACTGGATTTTCCAAGACTGATATTGTCGCGGTCCAGAGAGTGTACTACAACCAGATATTCAGTTTTGGCTGTGTGTGTTCTTGGACGTTACCTTTTTCTTTTGATATTGACATTATTGCGCAGATCAATGGATGGTGGTCATGTCGACACAAATGATTGGCTTCGCCCTTGGAGGTGTTATGCGACGCTTCCTGGTAGAGCCCCCTTCCATGAGTATGTAGAAATCTTTCCTGCACAACTGCCCCCTGACTCAACCTTTCAGTCTGGCCCACGAACTTGGTTAACTGCGCGCTCTTCAACACTTTGCATGCCCAAATCTATGCTGGTATGGGCACCCGTACGGGTCTCTCGCGTGGGCGATTCTTCACATACGTCTGGTTCGGGGGTCTTTGTTGGTACTTCTTCCCAGGTTATCTTTTCCAGGCGCTCAGCTACTTCACCTGGGTATGCTGGATTGCTCCAGAGAACGTTGTCGTCAATCAGCTCTTCGGTTACCAGAGTGGTCTCGGAATGAGTCTCATTACCTTCGATTGGTCTCAGATTACCTATATCACCAGTCCACTCGCTACCCCGTGGTGGGCAGAAGCAAACGTCATCGCAGGCTTCATCATGTTTTTCTGGATCGTGGCACCTATCATCCATTTTACCAACACTTGGTATGCGGCGTACATGCCCATGTCGTCACGAACTTCATACGACAATACTGGTGCCTCTTACAACGTGACAATGATCCTCACAACGGACAACCAACTCAATATCACTGCTTACCAGAACTACAGTCCTCTGTTCCTGTCGACCACGTTTGCACTTGCATACGGCCTCTCGTTCGCATCCATTACAGCTACAATCGTCCACGCTATCCTGTTCTTCCGCAAACAGATCTGGACCCAGGCGCGCCGAGCGCTTCACGAGCAACCTGACATCCACGCGCGTCTCATGTCCAAGTATCGCCAGGTTCCTGAATGGTGGTACATGTGCATTTTCGTGGTCATGTTCGTGTTCGGCATCATCTGTATTGAGATTTGGCCAACCGAATTCCCTGTCTGGGGTTTCGTGTTGGCTCTTTTGATCGCATACCTCTACATCATCCCCATTGGTATGATCCAAGCTATCACCAATCAACAGGTCGGCCTCAATGTTATCACTGAATTGATCGTCGGCTACGCTATACCTGGTCGTCCCCTTGCCATGATGATGTTCAAGACTTGGGGATACATTACGATGTACCAGGCGCTTCAATTCGCCTCCGACTTTAAACTTGGTCATTACATGAAGATTCCTCCTCGGACGATGTTTGCGTGTCAGGTGGTTGCTTCTGTAATTTCCGGGACCGTCCAGCTTGGCGTTCAGGCGTGGATGTTTACCAATATACCCGACATGTGCAGTCCCACGCAGAAGAATGGCTTCATTTGCCCCAGCACAGAAGTGTTCGGGACTGCCTCTATAATCGTGCGTCATTGTAATCGAGTGACTTGGCGGTTCGGCAATTCACATTGCGCCTTAATTTAGTGGGGTGTTATCGGTCCTCAGCGCCAATTCTCGAGTGGCCAAGTATACTACCACTTGGTCTGGTTCTTCCTCCTCGGCGCCATTTGTCCAGTTATTGCGTGGCTTGTCCAGAAGAAATGGCCTAACAGCTGGGCCCGCTATGTCAAGTGTGTCATGTTCCTCTAGTCATTTGATCCTCGGAATTGAAACATGCGGTCTAGCTTCCCCGTCATCTTCAATGGGACTGCGTACATTCCTCCCGCGTCAGCTGTCAACTACGTCACATGGGGTATCGTCGGTTTCATATTCCAATACCTCATTCGTAGGCGTAGCTTCTCCTGGTGGACCAAGTACAACTGTACGTATCACTCTGACTTGCAGATCATCCATGCTCACTTGTTCTTTGTGCCTCACACACACAGATGTTCTCTCCGCCGCGCTCGATACTGGTCTTGCATGTTCGATCATCCTTATTTTCTTCTGTCTTCAATACCCTCAGAATGGCACGATTGGCGCGAACAATGTACTCACATGGTGGGGGAACACTGTCTTCTTGAAAACTGCAGATGGCCTTGCAACGCCACTCCGGGCGGTCAATGGAACGTTTGGGTGAGTATCCAGAGACGGCGGTTTGCTTATCACGTTCTAATCCTCTTGGTGCAGGCCTTTGACGTGGTAAACGGGACATGATGATGTATGATTTGGACGATCTTATATGTAATCATATACCTAGTTATCTCATTGGGATGTTTGGGAATACAAGTGTACTTTCAGAGATCGTTCAATATTGAACGCCGTGCCTACAAATTTCGCCTACAGTCGTGTAGGGAAATACTATAGCTGTGCAATCGTGGGACAATTTTGTCTAGTCATATCGAACGCGAGGACAACACTGATCACACCAAAACGCCGACGCCCCATCTCCCCCGCACCCAACGCCTGTAACATTAATGGTCAGTTCTGGTTTTCCTCGTGCAGTGGAGCTGCTCAGTCTCTATACATCCTCTGGAACTCGTAAATTGTGATTATGGAGGCTGGATGGCTGGACGAGTCTGGGGATGTACCAACGATTCTTGGGTCAGGTTTGGCTGACTAGGTTTCATCGTGCGACAGGCCACCTCGGAACTCGCAGCAACATACGCCGCCCTCATACTTGCCGACGACGGCATTGAAATCACGGTACGTCGATACGTAGCGTCCAAGCCGATCCCCCAACTCAGATGTTGTTAGGCCGAGAAAATCATCGCATTGACGAGTGCTGCCAATGTTGACCTTGAGCCCATCTGGGCAACACTCCTTGCAAAGGCCCTAGAGGGCAAGGACGTCAAGGATTTGCTATCGAATGTCGGTGCTGGTGGAGGAGCACCCGCCGTGGGTGTTGCCCCAGCTGCTGGTGGCGGTGGTGCCCCTGCAGCTACCAAAGAAGAAGCCAAAGAAGAAGAGAAGCAGGAAGAGAAGGAGGAGTCAGACGACGACATGGTAGGCACTCGCCAGTCATACTTGAAGTATTGTGTGTGACTGACTGTCGGCATCGTCTCATAGGGCTTTGGGCTGTTCGATTGATCTCCTTTTCTGCTTGCTATCTTATTCCCGTATCCTCATTTCATCACGCATACACTGTGCATCAATCAAAATTCTTTGAACCATTTGGTCCGTGCACCGAAGATATAGAACTGATACTGTAGAACACACTGACACCGTGGGAAACGACCATTGACCGGACTTTCCGCCAGTTAGGGGCATTAGGGCCCACGTCGCGCTTGATTCGCAGTAGACATGTCACTCCTCAGATGGTCCAGTGGGTTCATGATATCTTTTACTTCCGTCGTTGACTTTAAATTTCGCCGTTTCTCCAGCTCCAGAACGACAGAGGGCGAATCGAATCTTGCCTACCATGCCAAACGAGATATATTTCTGCATATTCGAACACATTACTCCACCCACTGGGCGCCCAACGCCAGAACAACTCGGAATATTCACCAATCCTTCCCTCGTTTGCAGATTCTTCGCCAATTTCTGCCTTCCCCGCATATTTGAATTCGTGGAGTTTTCTGGCGCTATATTCCGCGACGTTGAGTCCGGGCTTTGTTTACCAGTGAATGACGCCATTTACAAGACATCGCGCGAGACTGCGTTGTGCATACAAATCGCCACGAAGCAGCCTCTCGCACTCGCCCTTGCCAAGACAGTGAGAGTTTGTGAATTCACGGACTGGGTGCTCGCCGAGACCCTGCCATGGGCAGTCCGACTATTCGCTAACAAGTACATCGCTGGGATGTTACACATGGAAAACATCCGCGAGATCAAGTTTACAGGCAGTTCGTGGACGCAGAACACTGGAATGCTATTGCAACTCTAGGATCGCTCGAGGAACTCTCGTTCGATTGGTGCACAATTCTGCCAGGCCCTGCGGATGTTGAACCCGAGAAGAGGGTCACGGTCAAGGTGTCTCGCCTTCGGGTGGTTAAATGCAGCGGGCTTCGCCAACTTGTCGCGGCCATAGATGCTCGGTACCCTCGCACTCTTTCCATGGAAAACAAATTTTCAATCACATTGATTGGCTCTCCCAGACTGCCCTCACACAGCTCCACGTCTCCTTCTGACCCTTGGATCCGGGACTGGACTGGTACATGCAGTCGCTGCATGCCAGGATTCCTCACGCAAGCACCCCAGTCTCTTAAGGCACTGGCGCTTTTCATTGACGTTCCACCTGGACCACCTCAAGACTTGGTCCGATGCATGTTTGATGATCCTGCGTGGGAAAGCTTCCCTCTCCTTCGCTCGCTCACACTTTGTGTTCACTTTCTGGATATTGATGCACCTACAGGCGTATGTGAATTATCTTCGTTGAGTGTCTCACAAATCCTGACCCATACCCTAGGTCATTTCCTCAGCCTTGGAGGGTTTGGGTCTTCTCACAAATATTAAATCATTCACGCTGAAAGACAACCGGATCACACCGGAGATCTCACCCAGAGGTTCGACGTATGCTTCATGACAAGCTAGGTCCTGCCTCCCGCCTCAAGCATGTAGACATATACGAGAGGGTTCTCCATTTGGTGAACGGGGAGTGGGTAGAAGTGCCTTCTAGTATGGAGTAACGAACTGCAATCTCATCGACAAGCTGTTTCGTTCCTATGCGCTACTTGTTATTCGCGAATGCTCAGGACACCCACACCAGTGTGTCACCTGCTTGCATACTCGCACCTTCCCGAATTTACTTGCTTTGACCACCATTGCGACCTTCGCAGGAATGTTGATGTCCGATGTCTCGTTCATGATCACACACATACATACATACACTGTGTGGGAAAACGGACTGCCATTGCGGCAGCTTTCCGCTAGTTATTAAGCCCGCGGCCCCGTGGTTAGCCTTAGAAGAGTACTGTCTTCCTACCTAACGGGCGGCCTACGGGAGACTACGTTGTTAGGGCACGCGTCGCATTCAGTGGTTCACAGTAGCCATGTCACTCTTCAAATGGTCCAGTGAGTTCATAATATCTTTCTAATTCCACCATCGACTCAAATTCCCGTCGTTTTCTTCAGCCCCAGCACGACAGACAGCGGATCGAATCTTGCCTATCATACCAAACGAGATATATTTCTGCATACTCGAACACATTGCTCCACCTATTGGGCGTCTAACGCCAGAACAACTCAGAATGTTCACCAATCTTTCCCGCGTTTGCAGATTCTTCGCCAATTTCTGCCTTCCTCGCATATTTGAATTCGTGGAGTTTGTCGGCTCTATATTCCGCGATGATACGCCCACCAGGTTCCGTAATGACGCCATTTACAAGACGTCGCGCGAGCGCACGTTGTGCACACAAATCGCCGCGAAGCAGCCTCTCGCACTCGCCCTTGCCAAGACAGTGAGAGTTTGCGAATTCACCGACTGGAAGCTCGACGCCACGGGCTCATGGACAGCCCGACTATTCGTTGACAAGTACATCGCGGGGATGTTACACATGAGAAACATCCGCGAGCTCAGGTTTACAGTCAGCTTCGTGGACGCTGAACACTGGAACGCGATTGCAACTCTAGGATCGCTCGAGGCACTCTCGTTCAATTGGTGCACATTTCTGCCGGGCCCTGCGGATGTTGAACCCGAGAAGAGGGTCACGGTCAAGGTGTCTCGCCTTCGGGTGGTAGAATGCGACAGGCTTCGTCAACTTATTGCGGCCATAGATGCTCGGTACCTACGCACTCTTGCCATGGATGACTTTTTTTTCGATCATGTTGATTGGCTCTCCCAGTCTGCTCTCACAGAGCTCCACGTCACCATCCGGCGAGGTCCGAACGTGAACTGGTACATGCAGCGGCTGCATCCCATCCTCATGCAAACACGCCAGTCTCTCGGGGCACTGGCACTTTTCGTTGATGTTCCACTTGGACCAGCTCATGACGTGGTCCGAAGCACGTTTGAAGATCCTATGTGGAAGAACTTGCCTCTCCTTCGCTCGCTCACACTGTGTCTTCACTTCCTGGATATAGATACACCTACAGGCGTACGTCAACTGTTTTCGTTAAGTGCTCACACGGTTCCTGACCCGTCCTCTAGGTCGTTTCCTCAGCCTTGGAGGGCATTGGTCTTCTCAAAAATCTACAATCATTCACGCTGAAAAAAGACAACCGGATCACACCGGAGGTGCCACCCATAGAGGTTCGACGTCTACTTCATGACAAGCTAGGTCCTGCCTCCAGCCTCAAGTGTGTAGATATATATGGGAGGGTTCTCCGTTTGGTAGATGGGGAGTGGTCAGAAGTGCCTTCTAGTATGGCGTAATGAACTGCAATTTCATCGACAAGCTGTTTCGTTCTTATGCGCTACTTGTTATTCTCGAGTGCTCGGAGCGCCACACCAGTGGGTCACCTGTTTGCACCTTCCCGAATTCCCCTGCCCAATCCTTCGACCGCCTTTCCGACGTTCTCCCCACAGGAACGTTGATTTCCGTTTTCATAGCCTCGAGAATGATCGTCACTTCATCCGCGGACTTGATTATTTGTCCCTGGTATTTGATTTTCCAGACAGACGCAGTCATGGATGAAGGGATACACGCACAGTCCCGGGTGGCATCGGTCGACTCTACTGCCCAATCAATACATATCATTATCTTGATGCGGTTTCGAACAACTCACCTGCATTACCGCCCGATGCCATGTGGCATCTCGAATGATTGCAATGTCTTACCTTGCTCCCACACAAGCAACGCCCTGTGCTCGTTTCTCGACGACTTCGTTAGCAATGGCTTTGACGAAACCCGTGTAGGTTGCCATCGAGAGCACCGTCAGTTCGATCTGGATAGTCCGTCAGATCGATAAGGCCGTGTCTCAGCCTCAGCTCCGTACCTCGAGCTTGTATTGTCCAGCATCGAACTCTTGCTCGATCTGAAATTTCGCGTCGTCAACGAGAACGTCAAGTGGACAGTGACGACGAGCTTGACCTCTAACCATTGGTCCTCGCTGACAGGCATGAACGAAACCTGTTTTTCGATGGGTTAGAGAGAAATATTTTTGGCCGAACAAACGGATTACACTTGATCGAACGGCCTGAGTAACCACGGGTACTCTGGGTTGAAATCAGTGCCCTTCCCCCCTGTCTTCCAGGCCGGCAGAGTCCTTCCGAAGAGCTGGTAACCTCCAGGGGAGACGACAGGATATATTGCTGCAACTGGCCCGGCGATTCCGGTGGCACCCTGGACCAAAGTCTTAGCCCGAACGACAGGTTCATTGCCACTTGGGGACTCACGATGGGAGTGTAAGTCCGCGACGGATTCATCTTTTGCTCGACGAGACGACATCGGGGGTCGATCTGGAGAACGCCGTAGTCTCATATGTTGCCAAGAGCACCGCGGCGTTCACTGACTGGTACTAAGAAAGTGCAATTCAAGTAGAATCCAACGTCAAACACAAGCTACCAGGACTTCTCGTCAGTGGGGACGCAATCATAATAAAACAGGGCGCTCCGATTACCCAGCTGGACCCCATAAGTGTCTCCAACGCCTCCGTGGCACCGCCTTCGAGGCCGTTGTTCTTTGCAAGGTAGTCGATGTTGCTCTGTAGGTATACAGCCTTGCTTCGAGTAGTGCTCGTGTACATTTCCAGAGACTCGTGGTTCCATCGATCATCAGGGGCAATGGGAAAGACGATCTTCCTTCCCGGGAACTCGATATCAATCACCGTATCTGTGAGCGAGTTCTCCACCTCTACCAAGAAGTCGAGAACATCGTTCTGGGATGATCTGGGGATCGAAATGACACTACCGATGCAGCTTGGCGCTGTTGCGGATGAGAGAGAGGTTATAAAAGGCCCTTACCATAGTTGATCTGATACCGGCGCAAAGGACCATATCCCGTCCATCTTGCGCTTTCGAGCTTCTGTCTCGAGCACATGGACGCGTGCTCGCAAGTCGAAATCAAGCTTCATCTGGCCATATTCGACGAGAATGGTGGAATCGCCTACCTCAAAAAACTCCCCGTCAGAGCACGACATCTCGCCATAAATACAACAGGAGGAAACCTACTTGATGGAAGGTCACTGTGGGCCTCACCCATAGCCGTTATCAAGGATGTTGATGTTGCTAGGGTGTAACCCTCCACTGTATTCTGTTCTTGCTTTGCAGGCGGATACCCATGTAATTGCTGGATAAACAAATGGTCCATTGTGTTGAATAGAAAGGTATTTCCCTATTGTGTCAGGAATTCCTCGTCGTCGTGCGGGCCAGGGAGGACGTTTACAACCCAGTCTTTGGGGTATACGGGAACGAGGATTGTCGGTAGCACGAATGGAGTAGGGTTCCATATTTCGTAAGAATTTGGCGAACAGTTATCGAGCGCGATCTGATCCCCACGTTTCAGTGCTCTTTCCTAGGACGAAGTGAGATTCTGATGGGTTCTGAATGAATGAATGAAACCAAGACTTGCCCGATAACCTCCCAAGCCCATCGAAGTAGACTTTGACCCGAGGTACTGTGGAACTTCCGGGAACCCGCCTCGAACGGTGAGATGCACACTGAAGCCGTTTCCCGGTTCCCCTCCGACTTCCAACGTTCCTTTGGCGGGGATAACGAGAGGAGCCCACATCGGTACCACTTCTCGGTTAACCTTGACAGTGATTGCTTGTCCAGTCACGGCCACTACACACGGAACGTGGTACATAAACTTGCACCCCACTCCAGGAACGTGACAATTTCGAGACTCTGGGTTTCTGGGTGGTTCCCAACAAGGAGGTTGGCGGCCTTGAAGAACGCAGACATCCATAGGCCCACTTCGGGGCATGCCGAGTCCGATACGCCGCCCAGGAAGATCCTGGACTTGTAGCCTCTATGCCACCCAAGACGACCGTGAAAGCCCTATTTTATGGGACCACGCGAACGATGGGCAAGGAAAACCTGGGCGTATATTCGAACGTATCAAGAAAGGGAAAGATCGTCGTCGCTCCTCCATTTTTGAAAGTTGTGCTCTCTATAATGGCCCCCAGGTATGGTACATTATTGGGGGGCCCATTGATCTTGCAAGTCGACAGAGCTCGTTGAAGACGAAGCACGGCTTGTTCTCTGCCAGTGGTGTCGCTTTTCGCAACGAGTTTGCACGGAAATTGATCAAAGAAGGTCGTGATATTATTCCTGTTGAAATCTTATTAGAATATCAGAGACCAACCGAAAGACGCAGCGATGATGAAAGTCGAACCCAATGATCGACTCGCAGCCAGTCTTGTTCTGTAATGTCAACTTGTTGAAGCACACCAGCACACGGCCGGAACCCGTTCAAGTTGGCAGGGTTTGTTTCCGCTGTAGATACGGACCACGATATTTTCACACTCTGCAGATGAGGGCTTCACCATCGCGTCCAGTTCGAGGCAAGATAGCGAATCATTGCACACCTGCCAAGCAACCTTCTTCCTCCACTTCTCCCGCACGAAGGATTAAAAGTATAGAATGTTTTTTGGACAGCGATAGGGGAAGGATCAGACACTCCATGAAAAATGAAAAGAGCGACAAAGACGGCCATCGTTGTCCTGGTCTCGAATTTGTGGGTCACCAAACCTTTGAAAGAGTACGTTGGTTTGGAGTCTCTCTCATCTGAACGAGGAGATTATACAACCAGGATACGCAGAGCAAGATGACAAACATGAGTTGGTCAAAGAGCGTCCCCTGGGATGAGGAAGAGTTGGACAAAGAATTGGGGACGAGACCCGGGAGGATTAAGCATATGCTGACGCCGCGTGCCTAAAGACTCCTGGAACCGGGCCACAGTCCGAACTCTCCTTTCGTGATGGGCCAGCATTGATGGCATGTTCTGCACATTTGACCACCACTACGACTCGGATGTCCTCCCGAATCACTGGGAAAAATAACCTCATATCCCGATGCTGAGCCGATCGCCATACTAGCGAAGCAGCTAGCGGGGATGCCGATCAGAATAAAAGCTGTATCATTCAGGTCAGTCATGAACTCGGACTCAACTCGAGTCGGACTTGCCAAGGTCGGACATGGCTGCAGTGCCACAATGCCCCATTTTAGGACATAAGTCGCCCAAAACGTTCCACGATTGTCGCTGCGGAAAGCCAAGTAAAGACAGCCCTTATCGTACGGATAGTCTTGTGGAAGGGAGTTGTCCCCGCCACAGCTGGTGGCAGCCGAACAATCCGACGCTCAAAGACGGGCTACTTAACCTTGACGGTCGAGCCCGCCATTATGTTGCAAGTTCACCTACATGGGAGGCTCGGAGTCAAGAGCGAGAGCGATGCGCCGCCAAACCGTTTCTCGATGAGATGGCCACCTTAACATGACGACACGTGAGTACCCCTTTAACGGATCGTCCAAGTCTGATAAAATGCAGCAGAACACTTGTACTAACATTGAACTCACCCTCCGACCACATGTCAGTCGATCCATTTGCGTCAAAACCGAGCTATTTCTGCGGACGTTGTCTCAGACCCTGCTTCCGAACTCTCCTCCGAGATTGGTTCAACCATTCGTCAAGTCAAAGTTTGATCCGAATGTAGAGGGCACTTCGGGTAAGAATGCCAGTAGAAATGTTCCCATCAGTTGACGCAATGTTTAATTGTTTGCCAGCTCGACTGGCGCTGTACACACACTATAGGCTGCCAAGCCGTCTTCCCCACGCTAGAGCGACGTTGTCATTCACTATATAATCAGCCTAGCAAGTGTATGGTCGACACCTCGTCGCTGCACCCAAAACGTTTTCGTCTCGACACCTCGTGATGTCCACCAACACTAACCCACTTCCCCCGGGGATGAATTCTATTGCTATCATCAGCCCTTGTCTACAGTCCCTCATTATCGGACACACGTTCTTAATTCTCTTCATTCCTCTTCTGGTTGCATTGTTCTACTACTCCACTCCATACAGTCGCCGTCAACCCATTTTTATTCTTAACGTCCTTGCACTCACATTAGCTTTCACTGCAGGGGTAGTTACTGATGCTTTGAACGTAAGTGACGCAATCCTGAACCCACTATCGTAGAGTACTAGGGACTGATTAGCACCATAGATTCATATGCTGCTTTCGCCGCAAAACATGTGGTCCGAGTCTGCACAGGTGCGCTGGCTCCCACCCTCAAACACAAATTCCAGCAACTAAGCCTCATCAATACAACTCAGCTACAAATAACCATTGGATTTATCGGCGCCTTTCAAGGGATGCTAGTGGACGCGATCTTGCTTGTTCGCCTTATCACAGTACACCCTCTGAGCCGTATTGGCTTTGTGCGGTTTGCGCTCCTCACGTCCCTTCCGATAGCACTCAAGATCACTCGCACGGTCAACATAATTTTGTACATTAACCAACTGAGTATTGTGGCGAATGGTCCAAATACTTTTCAAGAGGTTGACTCTGCATGGCTCACATTGCCATACCTGAAGGTCGAATGGGTCTCCCAAATGGTGGATAACAGGTCAGTACCTCACTACCTGACCCCACCGTATGAATTCTGAAAACTTCTCTACATCTAGCTATGCATCTATCGCTTTCCTATGGACAATTCGGAGTTTTCGAACCGACACCATGTCAGATATTCTCATGAGTACTGTTTCCTTCCGTCAATGTAACTGATCTCTATAGTACGCACTGTTTATCGTCGACGATGACTTATTTCTTTTCTTTTTTCATAGCGTCTTTCGCGGAGCGCGTACGGATCCTCTCCAATCTTGCACTCTCAAACTTTATCATCCCAAGCGTCATCTCGATCGTACAGCTTGCTTTGCTTTTCCGATTCGGTGACGCGAACCCGATCCTCTTGAATGACATCGCATTCGTGAACGCCATGGTCTCCGTTTTCGGCGTCGCATTCGCCACCGTTTGGGCAGGAAAGGAACATCGGCGAGAGGCAAAAATGTCTCAGAACTCTTTTCCTGTGGAACGCGAACAGCGATGCATTAATTATGGGCTTGACAGGTGGAGAGTAAGTTCGCATCCGCCCGTCAACCCTGCGAGCATCGATATCGAAAACTATCAGGGTGATAACGTGAGCTCTGCGAAAGATATGGTCAATCAAGGTAATAGACTACTTTTCTTTCGTTGGTGGTACTTCGTCTTATTATCCATGATTTCAGACGATGATCTTGTCGACGGGCGTGATATTGCTTTACTTCCACAGCTCTGCGAGCCAGGATCTGCGATTCAGCGCACTGTACGTCTATCTGGAGACTAAGATACCTCAACAGGAGAAGCTCCCCGACGTATTATACAAGACGTAGATTACGAGATCCACGAAGCATCAGAAAGTCGTGTCATTTCGTACCTTGCAGTCCGAACGCCGTGCACAGCGCCACTAAGTACCACTACCATTGGCACCACTCGCCCATCCCGCTTTGCCGCCACCGCTCGCTCACCATACCACCACAGCGCACGTACCACAACTTCCTTACCACCACCGCTACTGCTTGGACCGTCACTGGCACGGTGCGCGTACACCCCTGCACCCCCTAAATCACCTATCCTGCATTAGTGGATAAACATGTTCTTGGGAGCACAAGCTTGCTCGCCGTCTGTTCACGCAGCGGCCCGCACCGAAACGGTGCACTTGCCTTTTGCAACCTATTATTTGATTCACAAGCGTGCATTGACCTTCGTCGTTACCCTCTGGCCTCAGGCTTGATTTACATACCCAGTACTTTTGTTCTACACGTGGTGGAGTTTGGAGTCACACGAAGAGTGTTTTCTATAGCGACGCGCCGACCTGGACTAGGGGCTCGGACGAAGGCGGCGTCATGTGCCTGCAAAATCGATGGCAATGGGAAAAGCACATTTGCAATGTATCGGTTGCGCTGCGCTTCTGGCTCCGAGTCGCCACACCCGGGTGTCGTCGCGTCGCTGTCTGAGTCCGAGATCAAGGACACGAATGTCAGATCCGATAGCCATACCCGTACTTGACTGTTTTTTCTTTCTTTCCTTTGTACGTCGCCCAGTGCGCGCCACAGCCGTCCCACGACCGTATCGTGTTTGTCGCACCCTACCAGCCACCGGCGCGTCACAAACACGCCCCAGACCTTTGTCGCCAGCCGTTCGCGTCTGGGCGTGGTGGCTGCTCGACGCATTTCGATATGCGAGAGGGTGTACGGGTCACATGATTACAGCCAGTGGAAGGTGCGAATGGAAAGCGGCTGGTTTGTTGAAGCTGCGGTACGCTGCGAGGTGGACGGAAGAAAGAAGGCACTGAGCGCGGAGAGTGAAAACTCCTTTCTACCTTTGTTCCCGTACGACGACGATGGGCAGAAACAGAAACAGTACGTCGCGATCCTGCCCATCTACCCGTCTTACACCCGATCCCCGCTCAGAACCCCACAAATCCGTCATCCCACATAAACCCAGTGTGTCTCCTCAATCTCTGTCAAAAAAAAAAACATATCCTGAACCCCACCTGTCCTCCAGAGGTGAAGAAAGATCCAGGCGTCCCAAAACTCCCCGATCTCAAAATCCGAAATGCAGAAAAACAAAAAGCACGTTCGGCAAGTGCATCCTGTCACTCCAGATGCTCATTTCCGAATGCCATGTAGCCGCCCCCACGCACGGACCCGGATGCAACGATGGCATCCGAGCCAACCTTGTCCTCGCTCGCCATGTTGGCGTCCTCGGTCGACCAACTTGAAGCGCAAGCGTCCGACGCTTCAACGAGCGCCATATCGCCCGCTCAGAAAACCAGAGAGCAGATGCGACGACACTACGTTCGCGCGCTCCACAAGGTCATCGACGAGAGCGACATCGTCATCCTCGTTCTCGACGCGCGCGATCCGGAGGGGTGCCGAAGTCGCCTCGTTGAAGAGGAGGTCCGGAGACGGGAAAGCGAGGGAAAGAAGCTCGTGTTCGTCCTGAACAAGATAGGTGCGTGCGTTTTCCTTGCCTGCACGGACATCGTCTGATGCTCCCAGATCTCGTTCCGAGGGAGAACGCACAGCAGTGGTTGAGGTATCTACGACATTACACGCCGACGCTCCCCTTCCGGTCGGCCGCGTCCAACCAGCGATCGAATCTATCATGCACGACGGCACCAGCGCTGCTTCGGCTCTTGAAAGCTTACAAGCCGAGCGTAGCACAGAGCGTGACGGTCGGCGTGGTCGGGTTTCCAAACGTAGGCAAGAGCAGTCTGATCAACTCTATGAAACGATCCAAGGTCCGCTCCCGTTTCTCGTCGGCATGTCGCCTTTGTGTCTGAAACGTTCATTTTTTGTGTGGTAGGCTTGCGCAGTTGCAGCACAACCTGGACATACCAAGGACCTGCAAACGGTCCAACTGGAGCGCGGCCTCAAGATCATTGACTCTCCCGGTGTTGTATTCGATGAAGACGAGGACGACGGTGCGATCAGCCAGCGTCAAAAGGGTAGCATATTGCTCCGCAATGTGGTCAAAGTCGAGGATATCGACGATCCGATCGCTGTCGGTGAGCCATTCTGTTCGGTCCTTGAAGTGTACACTTCACACCTTTTTTTTCTAGTGGAGGAAATCCTTTTACGAACCGAACACGCGACGTTGCAGAAGATCTACGGGCTTCCAGAGTTCTCAAACACGCTCGAGTTTCTGACCATGTTGGCACTGAGCAGCGGAAGGCTCCTCAAGGTCGTTTTCACCCATACGTTTCACGCCGAGCGGGACTCTGACATGTAGCCTAACAGGGTGGCACTCCGGACGTTATGTCCGCCGCGCGACATGTGCTGATGGACTGGAACCATCAAAAGATTCCCTACTTTTCGGTCCCACCCGCGATCCATCCTTCGATGATACCCTCCACGATCCCGAGCACCGCGGGCGGATCCGCTGCCGTCGCCCCTGGTGCAGAGACCGTCGGCCAAGCTCAGATCCTCGCCGAGTTCTCTAAACCGTTCGAGTTGGCGGGGCTGTTTGGCGCCGCGGACGCGGGTGCGTTCGCACCGGAGGAGGTCACGATGGGCGACGACACAGCGGCGCACGAGTCGGAGATGGTGGCGGACGACACGCCGCTACGAATACCCCTGAAACGATCGCACTCGCCGGGTCCCGGTTTTGGATCTGAGCCTGATCCCGGATCCAGGCATGGTGCCGCCCAGCGTCCGACGTCGGAGGCGTCGTCTGTGCGGACGCCGAAACGGCTCCGAAAGGCAACGGATCTGTCGGCGTACGAGGAAGCTGCTGCGGAGAGTCATCCGTTGCGTAAAAAGACGTTGAAAAAGGATGCCAAGAAGGCGAGGCGGGCGGCGAGACGGTTACAGCGGCGGTCTGGGCAGAGTATGGAGGTGGAGGTGGGCGAGTTGCGAGATACGTTTATGGCGGGGATCGACAGTTGACGTGTGCGGATGTACTTCGAATCCCTTTTGTCTTTTTCTTGGACCACAACCGATCGATAAGCATGCAACCAAGATGAGTACAACCCAGAACCAGGAGATATCAAGTATAGTACATAGACCGTCAGTCGTCCCCCACCATGCAAACCATGCCCTCCTTATCAATGTCCCTCTCCACGTTCACCACCACGCGATCGGCGCAGAGACATACCAGGCACGCGCTTCTCACGCTCGTCCTCACTACGCGGCAAGAACGTCTGTTTGCGCGATTCGGGTCCTACCGTGGCTGCGCCGAGCGCCTTGACGAGGCCTCTGCGATACAAACCGTTCAGATCGACGTACGGCCCCAGTGAAGGGAAGCGAAGAGAAAAGCGAAAAGGCTGGAAAATGGAAAATGGAAAAGCGAAACATGACCGCGTGCTCACCTCTGCGTCGCATCGAGATACGCATCCCTATCGAACCGTCTCTCCGTCTTGAGTGAGACGCCGTCGCGGGAGAGGGTGATACCCCGTTGTTCGAGTCTGTCCCAGCCAAACAAAGAACGACGTCATATATCATATCGTGCGCGCCAGCAAGCCGGAGAGAGACTTACGACGCTTTCGTAGACTGGAAGCGCGACGAGATGGCGTGCGCGACGTAAAGGACGCCGACGACGACGCCGACGAAGAAGAGCGTGGTCTGTGGATTTCACATCGTTTGGTTTGGGTGCGGTCGTTCGGGGAAGGACTCACGACGAGGAGAGAAAAGATGTCGATCCTGGACAAGGCTGGGTTAGCAGACGGTGGTACTTGTCCAGACAAAAGGAGATGTACCACGAGGCCATGATAGGATCGTAGTTCGGTTCAGACGTTGTCGGCGCGGAGATTGTGTGGATGTCGGACGGGCTGTCGACGTGCTCAACGTTGTAGGGTCGCGCGGAGAAAAATCACTCAATGCGGGGCTTGGGATTGAATTGAACCGATCGGAGGCGATGCACACTGACAACGTAACGAAACCCATCATTGGGGTTAGGGTCAACAGGATCACACCCTCTCCACCTCTGCTCGGGCTTGCTGCACAGCAGCCAGAACCCGAGCGTGGACGTCCTTGCCCGCAGCAATGACACCATAATTCTCCCCCAACGTCCGTCCAAGTCCAAAGTCGAGAGGTTCACCCCGTGAATCCGTAACGACACACCCACATTCTTCAACGAGCAAGGACCCAGACGCATGATCCTGCGTACCAAGAAACCGTCAAACATGCGGAGCACCAAGACGAGCACCCAGCTCACCCAGATCTTCTCCCGATACCCTGTTCCTGTGGGCATCCGGAGGTAGACACTACCATCGCCTCTAGCGAGGCAGCCGTACTTGGCCTGACTATCCATTCGCGTCGGGGCCCGCGTGATGTTCAGTAGCTCGGATACTTTATTGTTAAACGCGAGGTCCGCGTGCGCAGCTTCGACAGATTCCAAAAAATTGAGCGCCCCAGGTCCAACAGGAGGGGTCGTCAACGGCACCGAGTGATCGCCTGAGAGCGTCGTCTATCCGTGTCCGTGAGAAAGAGAAGAAAAGAAAATGGCTGCAAGGTCCGTCGGCATACCTGTTCGGCGCCTTGGCCCTTGACGGCGACAAAAATGCAACCCTTGGGTCCATCGGGCTCGGCGCTCTTCACCGGCAGATTCGGGCAGCCAGTGACGCCGAGGACGACTTGCCCATCGACGATCAACGCCAGACACACAGCATATTGTCCACCGCGCAAGAACCCCTTTGTCCCATCGATGGGATCGAGCGTCCATCGGCCTATAAGTATGCTACACGTCAATCGCCCCTTCTCACACGAACCAAGCGAATCGGCGACGCACGTCCGAAGCGACCGCCTTGATCACTCCCACGGTCGATCGCATCCAAGAGTTCTTCCGGAGTGCGTTCCTGACCGGGACCGAGTCCCCAGTCCGAGGTCTCCCCGGTCCCTAAATCGGCCGCAAGTGCCTCGTTGGCGAGGGTGACGATGCGGTTCCTGAGTGCGTCATGGGTCTCCTGTCGCAGTTCGGCTGCATCTTCTTCACCGACGATGGGATCGGCTGGGAAAGCGCGACCGAGGATGGTGTTGACGACAGCTTGAGCGGAGTAGTCGCCGACTGAGATGGGGGTGCTGTGGTCGGCATAGCCTAGTCCGTCGACCGTCGCCACTCACCTGTTACGGGAGACTTGTCGCCCTTGACGAGCGTCTCGTTCTTGACGAGCTTGGTAAAGACGGAGGACGTCAGCGAGCATGCGCGACGCACGGCGGCCAGTGCGACTTGTTTTTCGGTCGCGTATGGCAGAGACATGATCGCCAGGGATCGTACAGGATGGAAGAGAAACGTCAGGTTTCTGTGGACATGTCGAAACATGGACGAGAGGGATGGGAGTTTCGATACACGTGATTGGCACTGTGAGAACAGACCAGCCGTGTTGGAACTTGGCACCACTCCACCGTCGCGTATGTAAGAACGGTCAAGGTGTGCTCTCTGGGCTCTGTTCACCCCAGGGATGAGTATCACTATGTAGTCGTCGGTATCTCCGACACCACACTCGATTCCACCATCGCCGTTGGTGGGGCTCCCTGAATTGAACAGTTTGGTTCCATCGGACAGCGCAGCGTGTACATGACATGCCATAGCTGGTCTACGCTAAAGTCAGCCAAAAGCGCGCTGCATGGATCGATTACCCGATGTACCGAGCTTCAAGTGAGAAAACAGGCCTGCAATGATTCATCACTATCTACGACGTCCACCACGGCCAATAGCATCTACATCAGATTAGACTGAGTACTACTCTACGGGATGGTCTCGTGATAGCAGTAATTCAATGTCCTAGCGAGCACAACGAAAGACGAAAGAACGACAGGAGGAGGAGGAACGAGGGAGATGGGGTCAAGGACAAAAGATCCACCAAGATTAGACTGAGTACCACTATAGCAGTGTCCACAACAAAATCAGCGTACCACAAACGACAGAAAATAAATAAAAACAAAAAAGAGTGATGGAGAGGACGCGACAACAACGACAGGTGCGAGGAGCCCTGTGGGCGTATAGTAAGCAACCTCACCAAGGGTGAACAAACCAGAGACACACAAACGACGAACACAAAGCCAACAGCAATGTTAGCCTCGGCCCACCAAGGGGTTGCAAGGGCACTACCTAACCTCAATCCACCCATCAGTAAGCTGATTCCATTCGACAACGTGCTCACCCATAAAGGGCCGAAATCTGCGCCCAATCAAAGGTGATCGTACTCATCCTCAACCCACTAACATACCCAAATAACTGGTTCACGACAATATTGTCTGGAGCAATCCAGCACACCCAGGAAAAGTAGGAAAGTGCTTGGAAAAGATAGCCAAGAACGAAGTACCACCACATGCTGGCTGCCCATGCATATAGGAAGAAGTGTTCACGCGAGATCCCTCCTCGGGTACCCATACCAGCATAGGATGTTCCATGAAGCATATTCAATAGAGCACAGGTCACGAGATTGGCCAGCCAGACTGCAGAAACGACGTTGGTGAGTGGAATGTTTCCCGAGAAGCAAGATGCGCACTCATAAAGGGGGGTTGGACGAGGAAGCGCCGCAAAATACAGCCGATGAAAAAGCCAAGGAGCTGCGTGGACATCACCAACATCCATTGGTCTGCGGTGCAATCATTATTCAGTTGCGTATTTGGGTGGGTGCGAATCGATAGAGCCATGGGGAGATGGGTCCGGCGAAAGGAAGATGGACAAAGGCCACCGTGGCATGACCATATCAGGATGTGTGAAATGGGGAAGTACAACAAGATCAATTGCGGGAGTGAGCATACCGGCGTGCCGTCATCCGTTGAACGAGCTACACACTTACAGATAAAGTTATACGTCTGGTTGTAGTACACGCGCTGAGAAGAAATGACGACCGTCTGAATAGATCAAGTACATCAATGAGATGTAACAATCGCGAATGACAACCCAAACATACTACATACGTCGCTGTTTGTAGAATCAGTCAGAACTCGCCAAGGGCATTCATACAGCGTACGTACGGCCTCCACCAACTGTAGACATGATCGTCAAGAGCACATGCTCCTTGATCGTAAATGGACCAGGGTTGAGAGAAATTCCAAAAATGCGCCAATTAGGGACTACCTGATTACATGCCGAATCAGACAAAATTTGCGTGGATAGCATCAAAACGCACCGCGGCCCATGCACGGCCGATCGGCAATGACACCAATATCGTGACATAGCCTGATACGCTGACGGATGGATAACGAGTTGGTTCAATCCAGTAAGTAAAATGGCCAATGCGAGGCCTTAGTCGTCAAGGACGTTAGTACCAGTATTTTTGGTTGGCGGCTCACGCATACCGATAACCCAAGCGCGGAGGCTAGACGCCGGGATACTCGGGTCGTCCGTGTTGGCCACGGCCGATCGTACCTCAGGATACGGTGAATCACCCTCTACCAATGCATTCAGTCACTCGTGAACCATGTAGTTGCACAACGATGGTCACCTCAGGCTAGAATTCCGACAACGGCATTTTCATGATCGATGTTGGGGTCATTGAAATCGGCGATACCCTCAAGTACATCTTTGAAACGACACTCTTCAGGATTTACAAGCCGCAAGACCTACTAGCTAACGTACTATCCTTCAGGGGTGCTTTTCATAATATTTCGGACTTAGCCGGCCGTGCTTTATTGGTCATGAAGTCAGCACTTAAAAGATAGAGTGTGGGGAAAAGATGCGAACGGGAACTCGATTCAAATGTCAAGGCTTCCATTCTCCGCAAGGGCACGATGCCAATTGGGAGCAGTGCTCGTACCAGCGGGACACGCAAGACAGCGATGTTACAGGCCATCATGAAACCGGAACATTTTAAGAAATACTCGGTACGGAAAAGCCTTGGATGCTACGAGATGCTGCGTGCGGTCTCCCCGCTGCGCCAGGGATGACGCCGCATCCCAGGGAGGCAACCACGTAAGCCCACTTGCTGATCGATCGATCAGTGGTTGAGAAGGTTACGTCACCCGAGGTGGCCTCATGGTGCAGCGATTGACGTGCGACAGGCACAGGGCTAGCCAAGCGAAGCGCAGCACAGCGCTCGCTGACTCTTCGGAGCACATATGTCATATGATAGTAGACGTCTCATAGGCTGGTGGCGAGCCGCAGGGTGGCAAAGATCCGGAATTTTGATTCGGAAGAGCTAGCTGGTCATGACATCACACAGCCGGTGTGGGTTGGTCAGTCAGGTCTCCGAGGCGTTCAGTCCCTCTGCGACTGACTTTGAGCTTCTGATAATGTGCCCTCAAGCTTGCAAACCTGTTCGTACAATTGGTCTGCAGGACATGCCAGTGAGTGCCACTCTGTGGGATAATTTCGTGATAGCAGCGTTTGCGATGGGTTCAGTGTACATCCTGGCGAGCACAAACGACAGGAAAGAGATACAGAGGAGAGCAACGGGGAGGACGAGACGAGAGACGAAAGAGCAACAGGAGGACAAGGAACGAGGGAAATAGGGTCAAGGACAAGAGAAATGCATGAGTATTACGACACGAGCGCGAGATGGACCTTTTCAAGCGCCAAGGTCGGCGCAAACCAGTGTGCCCGACTTTTTTCCAAAAAAAAGGCAGACTTTTTGGGTTTCACCACGTCGCCGGCCTACATCGAGGTAACACCAGTTCAGCCATCACAACATCAAGCAGAAATGAAGACTTGCCCAAACGTGCCGCTCGCAGGCAATGGCTTGTAAGGCAACCTCTTTCCATCCGCCGTGTTCAAAAACACCGTATTTCCCCACCACGTTTGCACAGTGTTCAACCCGATCGTCCCGTTCTTCGGGTACTGAAGGATGAAAATGATGAAAATGATCGCCACAGCCAAACCAGAGTCCAGCGCGGCGGACAACACGTCTGCAACAGAGAATGGGCGAGGTCAGTGTCACGAAAAAAAAGAGTCGGTCTACGTCTAATGGCAGCACGTACAGTTGTACTTGGCCCACCACGAAAAGTGTCTCCTGCGAATGTGGTAATTAAAGATGAAGCCGACGATCGCCCACGGGATAAAGTTTAACGCGGTTGCATAAGAGATGGCTCCCAAACTACTGAAGATGATTGGGAAGCTGACACGTTTCGACGGTCAGCGCAAGGAAAGTCGATCATGGCAAAAGAGACGCACTTGACATAGCGAATGAAGCTATTCGGCCACTTGATGCGGATCAAGTACGCAACCAGTGGGCAAATTGCTCCAATAACGAACCAGTATGTGAGCGCTACCCCCGCCCGTGTCAGCCTGCCCTTCGCCCCACGCTCGATACGAGAACAAACTACACACTGCTGTAGATCTGGCCAGACGAGAACATTCTCATAGGACCAATGACGCCCCAGACAATGCTCGCGGTGCCAAACACCTCCGTGTTCGCGCAGATGAATCCATTCTTTTGTGTTGGACTGCACATGTCGGGAATATTTGCGAACATCCAAGCTTGTACGCCAAGTTGGACCGTCCCAGCGACTATAGTGGCGACGACTTGAGCTTGGTGTGAGTCAGCAATCCAATTCTGAACATAGAGGAGATCGATGGAACGTACCCCAGAACATCGAACGAGGAGGGATCTTCATGTAGTGCCCAAGTTTGAAATCACTCGCAAAACTGAGTGCTAGTCGATATTAGACAAAAGCAGTCACGGCGGCAGCGTCCTCCTCAACGACACGTACCTTGACCCATTGTGATGTAACCCCAAGTCTTGAACATCATCATGGCAATCGGTCGACCGGGGAGAGCGTATCCGACGATTAACTCTGTAATCACACTACGAATCGTGATAGGACCGGGATAGCGAAAGGTTTCAACAAACTCACTTGAGGCCAATCTGCTGATTGGTAATGGCCTGAATCATTCCGATAGGTATGACATAGAAGAAGGCTGCGTTGAGGAACAGTACCATTAGTACCAAATCTCCTTAGTCAGAGAGTGCGCACCAATTAACAATGCGAGGCAGAAAGCCCACACCGGGAACTCGGTATGCCACACCTCGATTACGATAATACCAAACACGAACATCGACACTGTCGAACACGTGAATTAAAAGCGTCCAAAGGCCCATTACAGGATACGAACATACCAAAGATGATCCCATACCACCATTCGGGGACCTGCTCATACTTGGACATCAAACGTGCATGGATGTCAGGTTGCTCGTGCAACGAACGCTTGCTCTGGACCCAGATCTGTTTGCGGAAATAAAGGAACGAGTGCATCAACGTCGCAGTGATGGAAGCGAACGATAGTCCGTAAGCTAAGGCAAAGGTCGTCCTACAGTTCTATGAGCATCAACATCGGAGATAAGCACTACACGACGCACGAAAGAAAAAGTGGACTGTATTGCTCGTACGCAGTGAGGTTGAACGACGCATCGGCATTGATAATCTGGCTGACGTTGTAGGCATTCCCGGTGTTGTCATAGGATGTACGTGACGACAAGCTGTCAACGATTCTCTTTGGCACTACAAACATCGGGAGGAAAGAGTTGATACGTACGGCAAGTACTGGCTGTACCAAGTGTTGGTATAATAGAGGATGGGTACGAGGAACCCTGTGGGCACATAAGCAACCGCACCAGGAGGGAACAAAACCAGAGACACACAAACGATGAACACAAAGCCAGCAGCAATGTTAGCCTCGGCCCACCAAGGGGTTGCAAGGGGACTGCCTAAACTCGACCAATCCATCAGTAAACCGGTTCCATTCGACAACGTGCTCACCCATAAATGCAATCTGTGCCCAGTCAAAGGTGATCGTACTCATCCCCAATCCGCTAACATATCCAAATAACTGGTTCACGACAATATTGTCTGGGGCAATCCAGCACACCCAGGAAAAGTAGGAAAGTGCTTGGAAAAGATAGCCAGGAACGAAGTACCAGCACATGCTGGCTGCCCCTGCACACAGGAAGAGGCGTTTGCGCGAGACACCTTCTCGAGTGCCCATACCGGCATAGGACTTTGCGTGAAGCGTATTGAATAGAGCACAGGTCACGAGATTGCCTGGCCAGACTGCAGAGATGACGTGAGCCCTGAGTGAAATTTCTTCCACGAAGCAAGATACGTACTCATAGAGGGCGGTTGGACGAGGAAGCGCCGCAAAATACCGCCGATGGAAAAGCCAAGCAGTTGCGTGGCCATCACCAACATCCATTGGTCTGCAGTGTGATAATTATTCAGTTGCGTATTTGGGTGGGCAGGAATCAATAGAGCCATGGGAAGACGGTCCGGCGAAAGCAAGATCGACAAGTGTTGCAGTGGCATGACCATATTAGGATGTGTGGAATGGAGAGTAACATGATGAATTGCGAAATTAAGTATACCGTGCCATCACCCGTTGAACGAGTGGTACTTACAGCTAAAGCTATAAGTCTGGTTGTAGTACACCCGCTGAACAGCAACGATGTCGGTCTGAATGGGTAAAATACATCAATACGATGTGGCGATCGTGAATGACAACCTGAGCATACCGCATATGCCGCTGTTCGTAGAATCGGTCAGAACTCGCCAGGTGCATTTATACAAGGGACGTACAGCCTGAAGCAACTGTAGACATGATCGTCAAGAGCACATGCTCCTTGATCGTAAACGGACCAGGGCTGAGAGAAACTCCCAAGATGCGCCAATTAGGGACTACCTGTTTGCACGCCGAATCAGTCAGAGTTTGCGTGCATAGCATCAAAACCCACCGCGGCCCATGCACGCCCGATCGGCAATGATAGCAACACCGCGACATAGCCCGATACACCGACGGAGGGATAACGAAAAAAGAAGAACTGGTTCAATCCAGCAAGTAAGATGGCCAATGCGAGGCCTTAGTCAAGGACGTTAGTACCCGTATTCTCGGTTGGAGGCTGACGCATACCCATTACCCAAGCGCGGAGGGTAGACGCCGGGATACTCGGGTCGTCCGTGTTGGCCACGGCCGATCGTACCTCGGGATACGGTGAATCACCCTCTACTAACGCACTCAGTCACTCGTGAACCGTGTAGTTGTGCAACGATGCTCGCCTAGTACTCCGGCAACGGCGTTCTCATGATCAATGTTGGGGTCATCGAAATCAGCGATATTCGCGAGTACATCTGTGGAATGTCATTCTTCAGGATTTGGAAGTCGCAAGACCTGCAAGCTAACGCACCATCCTCCTTCAAGGGTGCTTTTTCATGATCTTCCAGACTCAGCCGGCCGTGCTCGAACTCACTGGTCATGAAGTCAACACCTGAAGCTGTGGCCAAGATAGAGAGTGGGGACTCTGGGGAGAGGATAGTACGAACGGGAACTTGATTAAAGTATTATACAAGGCTTTCAGCCCCCGCAAGAGCACGCGATGCCATTTGGGAGCGATGTTCATGCTTCCGTAAACAGCGGGACACGCGAGACAGCATTATGACACCGGAACATTTTAAAGAGACAAAAGTCGTGGCGAAATGAAAGAGAAATGGCATGAAGAAAGACTTGGTGGGCCACCCTCTCGCAAGATTGCATGCTGCGGTGTCTCCTGAAATGTTTCAGCTGCACCAGGGGTGGCCCATCGATGAAGTTGCATCTGGCCCGGGACGGAGATTAACCACGTAAGTCCAACTGATGAGTGGCGGTAAGATAGTTATCCCGTCGGAAGCAGTGGCTTCATGACTGCGGTGATCGGCGATAACCACATGGTAAGATCGCTGCATAAGTACTAGGTCGGACTCCCTTTTTTAAAGTCCCCGCCCATCCGGACATATCCGTCAGGGCACACAACTCGGCTCCGCTCAACACCCTGTCCACCTCAGTAAGATCCTTGTTCTCTCTATAACACTTCCCCTTCTACTCATCTGTATATACCTTCAATGACAGGTCTAGCACAATGTACGAGAGCTGACTCCCTCTGTTTGCAGACATCTGCAAGTCCAGTACATAATGCCTAGCGTTGTGCTAACGTGTTCATCCAATTCACCATTCTCAGCGACTTTCGTGTTCCTATTCCAGATTGCGCGATGGCAGAGAAGAAGTGTTTAAGTCACGTTGAGGGAGAAATCCTCATCTCTGAATCCGAGGAACTCTCTGCAAATTCTGACGACGATGTCGGATGAACTGGACCCTGGGTCAGGTTTGCGGGCGCGCCTGTGTGGGATGCATGAACGGAGTCGCGGTCAACATCCGAAAAGCTGTCCAAGAGATCTCCAATGGCGAGGAGGACACGTAGTGGGGCGATGAAGAATTTACCGCACATACCAACGTGAGTCACGAGCCCCAAGTTAACATCGACCGTTATCAAGCTTGTCTGTCTCATGTGGAAATGGTGAGGACCCGAGTCGTTGAAGAGAGCAGTCAGATTCTTTCTGGTCGTGACCGCAAACAGAAAAGGCGGTCTGTCGCAATTAACACTAGGGTTACGATGCATAGTTCAATTGCGAGGTGTCCTCCGAGTCGACGTGCCTTCTGTAAAGGAACGTATCTCGCACCTTCAACGAAGGCGTGTTACGTGTGATTCGAGTTTCACTTCTCGCTCACGCACAGCGCTCCCTTACTGGTCGTTGTGGTGCCACAATACTTTTCGACTTTGACAGAAATTTCCATCACCGGGGCCATTGGGCGAAAGTAATGGCACCCGAGAGCAACTCGAGAGACTTGCATTTGGTACGACGAAAAGGAAAATCATGGAGACAGTTCAATTATGCGGCGAGTGTCGTTACATGCAAGGGTAGTTGTAAACGAAAGAAATATCCTACTAGCAGGGACGTTACAACTCTACCCTGCTGGCATAAATCAACGATGCCAGCTTTTGAGAATCCATCTCTTCGTCTCTTGGGACGAACCGACACGGGAACGGGAGCGGATGCCTAGCAAAACCATGTCAGCTTCACCGCTCCCCAAGCTAAGTATCACCCACGTCGTGAACCCCGTCGTCCACTTCACATTCTCAGACCCCCCCGTCCTTTCGATCCTGAACAGCGTCAACATGCACACCATCGCACACCATAGTGACGCGTCCGCGACATGTCTCCCCGGACTGCATGCACTATGTCAGAGATCCGAACGCTCCGACCAACGTTGGCGGATACGCACCAGATCCGACGCCCGAAACCAAAAATCCAGGGAACCTTGTCCTCGTTCAGCGAGCCATCCTCCCGCAAGAACCGCTCTGGCATGAACACCTCGGGGTTGGGATACCTTTTCTCGTCGTGCGCCATCGCCCTGCCATACCATCGTCATCGTACGAGCATACGCGCGTTGATGCACTTACCAGACATTAGGCATGATCGTCGCACCTGCACAGAATGAATGATGAGCCAAGGCACTGCAAACGTCGACACCGCTCACCTTGCGGAATGTAATACCCTTCATAGACATCGTCTTCGGTGGAGGCATGGGGAACACCTAGACCACGTCAGTGGGTCCAGAAACCCAACGTCGAGATCGAACGCACCCAGAGGCGTCACTGGATGCCACCTCATCGTCTCTCGCAACACTGCATCCACATACGGCAACAACGCCCGGTCTTCAAAGTCTGGCAGTCGCTGCCGCCCGACCACACGGTCGATTTCTGCCTGTGCACGATATCCGACCTCTGGGTGGTTCATCATGAGATAGACGAAGATGACAAGTATAGCGTTGGTCTGAAGTCCATGCGTCACTCCATGCTCCCTCACTGTGGAACGATAAAACGAACCGTCTCGACGGAGGCTGAGGATATCGTTAGCTTCAAGGAACAAGCCGCGTACACATTGGAAAACGGCGATCACCTGTATACAATGTCCCTGCGGACTCCTTGATGGCTTGCACGAGCTCCGGGTTGTTGGAATCATCTTCCAGACGATATCGGGTGATCGCATCAGCGACCATGGACGGCGATGCATTCCCTTGTTCCTTGTATTCCACATTAGCCACGCACGCACACGTGAGCATTGATTTTGGGACGTACGACGCGTCGTTTAACCCATGCATACGGTGTGTTCAAACCATCAGATACCAAACGCCGGCATTCGGCAGCCTCGGACTTCCACCACATGCCTGGGAACCACGCCGGCAGCGCCTTCACTGCATCATACGCATATAAAAAAACAGTCGAGAGGAACCAAATGGAACGGCAACAACCCACCAAACGGAAAGGCCTTACACAACGCGAATACTTCAGGCGTAGTGACAGAGAGAATGATGTCTGCAGCGCGTTGCATCGACGTCACAAACGATTCTCCACCCTTCATGTCGTACCCGTACGCGACCTCCATGACCACAGATGCTGAGAGCCTGTGCATGAGTGTGAGTATCACATCCCTGAGGTCTGAGGTGCGACGAGTAGAATATTTGGACACGCACGTGGTAAAGTGCTCTGCATAGCGAGCCGGGTCGTCCAATAGACGCGTCAACAGCTCGTACGCTCTCAGCAGTTGTCTGCCACGGTATCCTAGCGTGGCTTTGGCGCGGAAAACTTGGTGTAACAATCGTCGGTGTAACCTGAACCTCGGCCCATACCGGGCGCTGGTGGACGGCCATTCGAAGTCGAACCTTTGTGTACCCATGTGAGCGCAAAGAGCACAGAAACATCGGTAAAACACACAGGTCAGCGGCAGAGAACACAGGTCGATCAGAGTACTTTTGCGAGCGCTTTTCGAGCAACGCAACGGCAGCTTGTTCCGAGTTCAACACGATGATGTCCTGGCCCAAAACACGCGTGTAAACGATGTCACCTGTTCGACGATCGCACGCCGATATCGATATCGCCGATATGGTATTCAGGCGCGCAAAGCACGTACCGTATGTCTTTGACCACGCTGTATATGTGAGATAGGGGGCGCCCTTGTTCATGCCGAGTACGTTTCCGAAGAAAGGAAGGGGAGTCGGGCCAGGTGGGAGCGGTGGTCTGCCGGGGTGTGCTGGTGACCGCGATCGTCTGAGCTTTCGTGCCCCCTCGATGGCCAGAAGCACAGCTGCGAGTCCGAGCAGGACGACGATCATGGTGCGGGTGGGACGGTCTGAACCGAGGGAGAATAGCTAGCGAGAAGGAAGCGGTTCATTTTTAGTGGGTACCCTCCCATTGGTCGGCTGCGGATATGAGAAGGATATAGACTCCATAAGCGTGTGACGTTGGCGATGGCGGGACAGCGAACTTGGATCTTGAGAAGGTTGCCCACCGGACGCTCGGCGATCGTGTAAATAGCTCTTGCAATTCGGGGCAGATGCCCTGTAATTTGCCACAATACACACACTGCTTGTAGCACATGTTAGATTTGGGCAGAGTCTGAACCCAGCAGTGGGATGATGCGTTGGGTGGCAGCAAGGTATTCTACAACAAGTACCAGTAGCATCGAGCTCAGTGCAAGGTCTAAATGGTTCAAAGGCCTGATTTTGATTGATACACAGTGTATGTAGTATGCGTGATGAAACGAGGATACAGCAGACAAATAATCAAGGTCGCGGAGGGAAGTGGTGATCATTCTCGAGGCTATGAAAACGGACATTAACGTTCCTGCGGGGAAGGAGAACGTCGGAAAAGTGGCCAAGGTTGGGCACGGGAATTTGGGAGGGTCAAATTATGACGATACCAGTAGCATCCTCGGTGCACGGTATAAATGGTCCTTGTCGTTACGCCATACTAGAAGGTGCTCCTGACCACTCCCCATCCACCAAATGGAGAACCATCCCGTATATATCTACATGCCTGAGGCTGGAGGCAGGACTTAGCTTGTCATGAAGCATACGTCGAACCTCTGCAGGTGAAATCACCGGTGTGATACGCTCGTCTTTCAGCGTGAATGATTGTAGATTTGTGAGAAGACAAACGCCCTCCAAAGCTGAGGAAAGGATCTAGGGTACGGGTCAGGAACGGTGTGAGACACTCAAAGAAGATAGTTGACGTACGACTGTAGTTTTATCTCCATACAAAAAGGTAACACACAGTATGAGCGAGCGAAGGAGAGGGAAGTTCTTCCACATAGGATCATTAAACAACGTTCGGACAATGCGTTTTAGTCCGCGTGAATTCTCAACAAAAAGCACCAGTACTTCGAGAGACTGGTGTGCTTGCATGAGGATGGCGCGCAGCCGCTGCATGTAGTCCAGGGCCACATAGAACCGTCGCCCAATGGCGACGTGGAGCTCTGTGAGGGCAGAGTGGGAGAGCCAATCAACATATTTGAAGAACGAGTCATCCACGACAAGAGTGCGTAGGTACCGGGCATCTATGGTCGCGATGAGTTGGTGAAGAAGTACGCTGTCGCAATTAACCACCCCAAGGCGAGACACCTTGACCCTGACCCACTTCTCGGGTTCAACATCCTCAGGATCTCGCAGAAATCTGCAGTAATCAAACGAGAGTTCTTCGAGCGTTTCTAGGGTTGCAATCGCATTCCACTCTTCTGCCTGCAGGAAGCTGTTTGTAAACTCGAGCTCCCGAATGTTTTTCATGTGTAAAAAACCAGCGATGTACTCGTCAACGAATGGTCGGATTTCCCATAAGCCCCTGCCGTTGTGCTTCCAGCGATAGAAATGGCAGACTTTCACCGCCTTGGCAAGGGCGAGCGCAAGAGGCTGCTTCGCGGCGATTTGTGTGCACAACGTACTCTCGCGCGACGTCTCGTAAATGGCGTCATTACGGGGCCCGGTAGACGTATCGTCGGAGCCTGGGAACTCCACGAATTCAAATATGCGGGGAAGGCAGAAGTTGGCGAAGAATCTGCAAACGCGGGAAAGATTGGTGAATATCCCGAGTTGTTCTGGCGTTAGACGCCCAGTGGGTGGAGCAAGGTGTTCGAATATGCAGAAATATATCTCGTTTGGTATGATAGGCAAGACTCGCTCTGCTGTCTCTCGTGCTGGAGCTGGAGAGAGCGGCGAATCTTGAGTCGACGGTGGAAGTAGAAAGAAATTATGAACTCACTGGACCATTGGAGGAGCGACATCGAACCAAGCACGACGTAGTCTCCCTAGTAGATTTGAAGATAGCGCGCGAGGATGTGATCGTGACTTGGTCACCAAAACAACGATGCACGCTATCTCGTCCTCGTCGTCGCGTGCAACGCGCAGGGCAGCTGCAAAAGCCGCACGGCCAGTTTTGGCCCGCGGTGCCCACAAGGGGATCAAGTTCTCCAACGACGGACGGGCGAGCATACTAAAGGGCGTCGACGTCCTGGCGAACGCTGTCAGCATCACCCTCGGTCCCAAGGGTAGGTTGTACTCTTTCCGGCTGGATATCTGAACCGTCGTGACCGACCACGTCCGTGCAGGTCGCAACGTCATCATCGAACAGTCTTACGGCGGTCCCAAGATTACCAAGGGTGAGTCGCACATTTGCGCGCGTCGTCCGACATACTCAGTCAGAGAAATCTTGCAGACGGTGTCACGGTCGCCAAGTCAATCACGCTCAAGGACAAGTTTGAGAACTTCGGTGCCCGGTAAGCCCACTGGCATGTCCCTTCTTTCCCCACGTTGCTCGCCCGCTCACACGCCTACAGTCTCGTTCAAGACGTGGCCCAAAAAACGAATGAAATTGTGGGCGATGGGACGACGACGGCGACCGTGTTGGCGCGCGCAATCGGCAACTTGATTGCTCGTTCGACCGTGGGTTCATCAGCCCTTACTTTATTACCAACGTCAAGACACAAAAGGTTTAGTATGAGAAGCCGCTCATTTTGTTGAGCGAGAAGAAGATTTCGGTCTTGCGAGACATTCTTCCGTCGTTGGAAGCGGCTGCGCAATCGCGTCGTCCTCTGGTGATTATTATTGCCGAGGACGTTGACGGAGAGGCGTTGGCTGCTTGTATTCTCAACAAGCTGCGTGGTCAGCTCCAGGTTGCCGCTATCAAGGCACCTGGCTTTGGTGACAACCGCAAGTCGATTCTCGGTGACCTTGCCATCCTCACGGGCGGTACTGTCTTTACGGACGAACTCGACATCAAACTCGAAAAAGCTACTCCTGACCTCCTAGGGTCTACTGGCTCCATTACCATCACCAAGGAGGACACGATCGTTCTCAACGGCAAGGGTTCCAAGGACGCCATACAGGCGCGTTGTGAATAGATCCGTGCCATTCTCGCCGACCCTTCGACAAGCGAGTTTGACAAGACCAAGTTGCAGGAGCGGTTGGCCAAGTTGAGCGGTGGTCTTGCGGTCATCAAGGTCGGTGGGAGCAGTGAGGTGAGAAGAAGGACCGCTATGACGATGCGCTCAATGCCACGCGTGCTGCTGTCGAGGAGGGTATCCTTCCTGGTGGTGGTGTCGCGCTTCTCAAGGCATCGCTGGCGCTGGCGACCAACATGCCTGGTTCGACGAGTCCACCTTCGAACCCGGATGCCAAGATCGTTGCCACGAACAACTTTGATCAGGATCTCGGTGTCGATATTATCCGGCGGGCACTGACGCACCCTGCGCGCACGATTCTGACGAATGCGGGTGAGGAATCTTCGGTGATTTACGCTATTGGGCCAGTACGGCAGCGCGGACCAGTTTGCGATGGGTTATGATGCGAGCAAGGCCGAGTACGTGGACATGATCAAGGCTGGTATCGTGGACCCACTCAAGGTCGTGCGGACGGCTCTCGTGGATGCGTCTGGTGTGGCGAATTTGTTGACGACGAGCGAGGCGTGTGTGGTTGGGGCGGAGGAGAAGCCCGCGGGTGGTATGGGCGGGTTCTAAGCGCCTCCTGGCATTGCTCGCACACAACGTAGTTACAGACTAGTTTTTATCTCGATGGCATCACCACACACTTGACATGATGCGTGATCGGGGCAACAAGGAACTTGGGAAGTGGTTTCAGAGTTGTCTGAGACACTGCACGGTGACACGTGGTTGCCCGGGCACTAATAAATCGGCACCGTGACGCGCGTTGCCTCCCTCATCACACCTACACCTACAGCGAACAGCAAACACACGGCGATGGCGACGACCGATCTCAAAGCGCAACAACGTCGGAAATTCCAGGGCGTGTTTGAAACGTTGAGAGGTGAGCTGGTGGATCATCTCAAGGGTGAAAATATGCCGGCCGAGGCTGTCGAGTGGTATTGTCGGGTTCGTCTCTCTCCTCTTTCTCTGGGGATCATCGTGGTTGACGTTGACGATCGGACGTGGCGGTCGATGTGGGCGATGTGTCGATATGGACGATATGGACGATGGTAGAACCTCGACTTCAACGTCCCAGGCGGCAAACTCAACCGCGGCCTGAGCGTCGTCGATTCGGTGGAAATTTTGAGGGGCCGGGGGTTGACGGACGACGAGTATTTCAAGGCGGCGTTGTTGGGGTGGTGTATCGAATTGGTGCGTCCGTCGTCGCTCGAGTCTTGACGTGTGCTCACGACCCCCAGCTGCAAGCCTTTTTCCTCGTCTCGGACGACATCATGGACCAATCGATCACACGCCGCGGACAGCCGTGTTGGTACCGCGTGCAAGGCGTGGGCAACATTGCGATCAACGACGCGTTCATGCTCGAAGGGGCCATTTATCATTTACTCAAGAAACATTTCCGGGAGGAGCCGTATTACGTGCACCTGATCGAGTTGTTTCACGACGTGCGTATTGCGTTTCGCGTTTTCCGACGAGCCCGGACGCGACTGACGCTTGCACGGTTTAGACGACGTTTCAGACGGAAATGGGTCAGTTGGTCGATTTGATCACGGCCCCGGAGGATCGTGTCGATTTGAATAAATTCTCGCTCGAAAAGTGTGTTGCGTTTGTGTTTTGGTGGGTGGGCCGGTGCTGACGCCGTTTACAGACACGCGTTCATCGTGCAATACAAGACGGCGTACTACAGTTTTTACCTCTCCGTCGCGCTCGCGATGCGCGTCTGCGGCGTGCCGGAATCGTACGTGGTCAAGGGGGAGACGATCCGCCCGTACGAGGTCGCGCTGTCGATCTTGCTTCCGTTGGGGGAGTACTTTCAGATCCAGGACGATTTCTTGGATTATGCGGGGACGCCGGAGCAGATTGGGAAGATTGGGACGGATATCGTGGATAACAAGTGTTCGTGGTGCGTGAACGTCGCTTTGGCGGTGGCGACGCCGGAGCAGCGGGCGGTGCTCGATGCGAATTATGGACGCAAGGATGCGGACAAGGAGGGGCGAGTGAAGGAGGTGTACGAGGCGGTCGGGTTGAAGGAGCGGTATCGGGTGTATGAGGAGGGAGTCAAGGTGCGGATCGAGGGGCTGATTGCGGGCGTGCCGGAGCCCGAGGGGAGTGTGGATGGGGGCGTGTTGAAGCGGGGCGTGTTTACGGCGTTTTTGAACAAGATTTACAAGCGCACCAAGTAAGTTTGTGTTTGTGTACATGAATAAGAGTATGCTACTGGTCCGTCGGTCGTATATACATGGAGGAAATCGTGGCAGGTGTCCGTCGTATGTACATGGAGTAATGTATGTGATAGGTTACAGGACTGAGCTGGCTTCGGGGCCTAGGATGGCGAGGGCTTTTGAGCGCGACCGGTGGGCGTCGCGTTTTGCCTTGCGGGCGCGTTCGTCGGCTTCGGCGATGTCCTGAGCGACGTCGGCCAAGGGGGCAGGGTCCTCGCCGTCGGAGGG
>JBBPNP010000172.1:0-53715 GCA_038090955.1 Xerocomellus intermedius
CCCCTCCCTCTCCCCTCCTCTTCCACGTTACTCCCTCCCATGTCACTCCCTCCCCCTTTCCCCCCATTTCCCAGTACTTCCTCCCACTCCCTAGCACTCCACCAGTACTCCTCCCACTCCCCAGCATTCCTCCAACTCCCCAGCTCTGTACAGGTCTGGGCCACACTGGAGAGTCTGGGGCCTTGACTTAGGGTGAGGGTTAGTTTGCTGATGCTCTCAAGACCCAGCGCACCCACTCGCCTCGCCGCTTGCCATCACTGTGCTCGTGCATGCCACACCCACCACCACCCCATCATCTGCGTGGGAGAGAGCACCCATCATCTCTACAATCGCACTGTCATCCATCACACTGCTGTCTGACTCGGAGTGTGGCGAGAACGCACACACGCACACTGGCATGCACCCCTCAAGGCTGGTGCCCCACCATCTCTTTGGCAACAGTGCGAATAATATTACTATTAAATAATTAATCAATGGCGATGTGCCATGACTGTTGTTGAATGTTTAACAGCCTTGGCTGGCCCTGCCAGACTCAGAGTTCAACTTAAGTGAACTAAGTCAATTCATATACTACTAGAGTTGTAACTACTATGTTTATTTACTTGTGGTACTATGGTGCTTTGATCAAGCATCAGAATTGCTCATGCGATAGACTGACACACTTGTGCCAGATATGATGTTATGGTCAAATATGGAAATGCAAATGATACTATGAAGAGCTTTGAGCATATCACACAATGTTATGTTTTGCGATGGTTTCAGTGATGTTTCTGCTATTTTTGTGATGTATGAGAAAGTCGACTGTATCCATGGCGGGTACAGATAAAGTGTGCGCCTCTGTTACGTATGTAGCAAGGCACGCGTGAAGTCACAGAGTTACATCTTTGTCCGAGCACGAGGCGTGTGGTGCATCCAGAGCTGGGCTCTGTCCCTTTGTTTTCGTCATTCCCTCCTACCCACTATTCCGCTAGCTACTTAGTCACCTCTCTCCCACCTTAGTCAGCCTGCACTCACCATGGCAGACCCCAGGCTCGAAGACATGCCAGACTATGCTGGCGAAGAATTCGAAGCAGTCCGAGCCAGCCTTCGAACAGGGTACAACGAGGACAACCAAGAGGCCATTGAGCGCCTTGTCGCTGCCTGGCAAGAGAACAGGGATCACCAGATTGCGGCTTGAAATGCCTGCAAAGAGGAGGAGGCCAGAGCCGCCGAAGAAGCCGAACGGGAGCAGCGCCTCCTTGCCGAAGAAGAAGATAGGGCCGCCAGAGAGAAAGCTAATCACAAGCTAAGAGAGGCAGAGAAGAAGAAACCAAAGATGAATGGTTTTGCACCAGGCTCGTCCGTTGCAGACGTACACGTGCACCCCCCATCACAATATGCCCTACAGAAGCTAAGCTCCTTTGACTTCGTCAAGCTATGGTACTTTACCCTCAAGGGGCGCCTAGACGCGGCCAAGTACTCCAACAAATCCCAAGCTAATGACACCTTTGGGCTATCCAGAGTTGATGAGCACCTCACAGTCCGCTCAATCGCCTCAGTTAGAGCCTCGCGCCTAGCCCTCCCAGACCACCAGCTCCCATTCTTCGAGTTCCTGAGTGGCAAGATCGTCTTCCTCGAATATGCCAAGAAAGCAAAGTGGCCACTCGACAACCTCGACGCCCTGGCCAAGTTCTTCTGGTTCCTCGAAACTCACCCCTCCCGCCAGCTCCCACTGGAAGAAAAAGTCATCCTCACCTACGCTGCGCACGTCAGGCTCGACTGGCACCGTGAAATCAAAGCCAGAAGGGGTTATGACATATCCATCATCAACCACCTCCTCCTTGGCTCCATCACGAACGAAGTGAAGGCTTACGACGACGAGCACATCAAGTCCAAGGCAAGTACCCCCCTCCCACCGCATCTTGCATAACTAACCTGCTCGCACTTCTGACCTCACCCATCCTCCTCTATCACCCCCGCCACCCTAAAACTCCCACCCACCATCTGGAACGTGGCACCATGAACTACGTCCCGCCATTGTCCCCCGTCCATAGCTGATGGACTTCCTCGACAGAGCCAACCCTCCCTTCTCTCGCCGAGGTCGAGGGCTGCGCCCCTACCAGCCACATGATGAGCACCAGAGCCGCAGATGTGAACGCGACCCCCGCTCCACGTCCCCCATACCCAGAAGGGACCGCCGCCCCAGTGGCCGATTCCCGGGCCCCTCCCACATGCGGCATCCAGGCGAATCATCCCGCTCCCCCAAATGAGGCACCTGAAAGTGCTCACGGAGCAAAACCTCTAAGTCAGCATGCCCAAAATGCCTTGGTCGGTTTCCACACAACGTGTGAAACTGCGCCAGTGAAACCTTTTGGGATGGAACTCAAGGCTGTCTCGTCAACCCACAGGGACAAGCCATCTGCACTGACTGGCAACGACCTCTTGGCTGTCGTATCAAGCACTCAGCCATCCATGAGTGTTCCGAATGCGGCGACGCCACGCATGGAGCCCAGGCATGCACTAAAACTCAGAACCCTTAAAGCCCTCACCCCTTATATTTCCGAGGTATGGGAACACTACATACCTCTGTCTATTTAATCTGCTACATAAATACCTGTCCATACCCGACGGCCTGCGCTTCAGCTTCGCTGTTGGTCTCACCAACCTAACCCGATCCTTCACCCCACCTAATAACTCGTCCATTGCCGAGCATGCTGTTACTTTCAACAAAATTGTACATAAAGAGATCGCAAAGGGACGGTACATTGGACCCTTCAACCAGGAATCCATTGAAGCCCTCCTCGGCCCAATCCAAACTGCCCCCCTTTCCATAATTCCTAAACCAGGCAAACCAGGCAAATTCCGCCTAGTACAAAACCTTTCCTTCCCCCATAACCCTACTCCAGATGGTATCTCATCTGTTAATTCTCGCATGAACCCAGACCTGTTCCCGACCCAGTACAGCACATTTCATATCACGTCGTTACTCATATCACGCCTTCCCCCAGGCTCCGAAGCGGCCGTCCGTGATGTCGCCGAGGCTTACAGAACCATTCCCTCACACCCCTCACAGTGGCCCTCCCTTGTTGTCTGTTTAGCTGACAATGCATTCGTCGTTGATACATCATTCTGCTTTGGTTTTGCCCCCTCTGGGGACATACATATATGGCAAGGTTGGTGAAGCCGGGACAGACATACATAATGCAGTGCCTAGGCATCGGCCCGATCGCCCGATGGGTGGATGACCATATCTTCTTCTGTATCTGGCGGGAATTCCTTATTGAGCACAACCAATCCCGATCCATCTTAGCTGAGCAGATCACCAACCTCGGCGGATATGTCACCAGAGGTGGACGCTCTTGGCTAGCAGGCCCCAAATTACCAAATGACGAGATTGAGGAGCTTGACGAAGACATACAGGCTCCACTCAGGGACCTTGCAAGTTCCTCCCCCCGCCCGGACACCGATGCTGAATTCTGCTACAACTTAGATGATATTGACCACATCTCCAAGCAACTCGGGATCCCCTGGGAGCTATCCAAGGACATTCCCTTCACAACCAAACCAGTTTTTATCGGCCTCGTGTGGGACTTAGCTGAACGCACGGTAACGCTTACGGAAGCCAAGTGAACCAAATATGTCAATGCCATCACAGACTGGCAGTCAAAACGCACCCACACGCTCAACGAGGTAGAAAAGTTGCACGGTAAATTACTACATGCGGCAATAGTTTTTCCACCCAGTCAGGCGTATCTCGCCAACCTGGAAGCGATGCTGGGGATCTTTGGCACCAACCCTTTCCTACCCAGAACACCCCCACGCGAAACGCCGCTCGACATTAAGTGGTGGAAAGATACCCTCAGCACCCTGCCCCTTCCCGCCATCTCCATCCCTGGTCTGCACCCAGTCCTCGACTTCCATGCATTCTCCGATGCAAGCTCAGGTGTCGGGATTGGAATCATCATTGGCAGCAAGTGGCGGGCATGGAAACTCAGACCTGGCTGGAAAGACAGTGGTCGCGACATCGGATGGGCTGAAAGTGTTGGGTTCGAGCTTCTCGTCCGCACAATCACACAAGCCTGTCCCCCCCGCACACATTTCAAGGTTTTCAGAGACAACAACGGAGTGGTTGAAGGGTGGGCCAACGGGCGCAGCCGGAACCGCCCAACCAACAACACATTCAAACGAATACACGCTGTTTTACAGGACTCTGGATGCATCGCCTATGCTCGCTACATCCCCAGCGCCCACAACCCAGCCGACCAACCCTCCCGTGGCGTTTTTCCCCCCGCACATCTCCTCCTTCCAGAAACGCCCATCCCTCCTGAGCTCCAGCCCTTCCTTGAGGACTACGCTGCCTACAGACACGTTACGCCCAGCCCGTTCTCACTCTGTGGCAGCCATCCTAGCGCGGGAGAAAACCGCAATCCCCCCTCCTGAACCCTCACACGTACGCCTCGATGACTCGGATGGAACTGCTCGACCATCAAAGAAACCCAAAGGGTCACCCACTGCACCCAACCCAGCATTACGCCCATCCTCCCTACGTCCCGCGTGTAAAGCAAGAGACCGCCTCATCCTCTGGATGCCAACTCAACCCCGTTCCACTACGGACTCAAGAGCGGTCCTTTCACATGGCGACATTCTCCACATCTACAACTTGATGTCGCACGCCTGGGCCGACAGCACAAAGGAAACCTACGGGTCAGGTCTACTTGCCTATCACATCTTCTGCGATGCCAAACGCGTCCCTGAATCCGACCGCGCCCCCGCAAGCTCATCCATCATTTCCGCTTTCGTTTCCACTTTGGCAGGCTCGTACTCTGGCAGAGCAGTCTCGAACTACCTCAATGGGGTAAAAGCCTGGCACACAATCCACGACCTCCCCTGGGCCCTTGCGGAGAACTAAACGGACGCCCTCCTAAAAGCCGCCTCTGCGCTCGCCCCCACCAAATCAAAGAGGCCCCAGCATGAGCCCTACACCATAGACACCATCCTATCCATTCGACACCACTTAGATCTTTCTCTTCCCTTGCATGCCGCCACTTTCGCGTGCCTTACCACTGCCTTTTATGCAACAGCTCGCACCGGCGAACTCACAATCAAGAACCTCCGTGCCTTCAACCCCCTCTCCCACATCAAGGTTTCTGATGTCAGCACCGAGCGAAATCGCCAAGGCAACTGGGTGACTAACCTCCACCTTCCTCGAACAAAGTCAGCACTGGGGGGTGAGAACATCAACTGGGCGAAGCAGGACGGACTGTCGGATCCCCACGCAGCGCTCGAAAACCACATCGTCATTAATGCCCCCCCTCGCGAAGGCCCGCTCTTCGCCTACCGCCACGGCAAAGTGCACCACCCACTCACCAAACCCAAATTCATCACCACTCTCGCCAAAGCAATGAAGGCAGCGGGCTTAGTGCCACTGCAAGGTCATGGTATACGAATAGGCTCCACCCTGGAATACCTACTCAGAAACTTACCCTTTGAAGTCGTCAAGGTCAAGGGCAGGTGGAGCAGCGACTCGTTCCTCGTATACCTACGCCGTCATGCGCAAATTCTCGCACCATACATGCAGGCACAACCCTCCCTCCACGAATCGTTCCTTCGGCTCACCTTGCCGCCAGTCAGATAAATGGTATGTAGCCATCACCCTCCTCCTAGTTCGCGGGCTTGCGGCTCTCGCTGAATGCGTCGTTGGGCGACTTCCGTTAGGGTCAGCAGCTCACCAGAAGCCCTAGGAACACCCGGAGCCGGACAACGCTTCGCGTTGCCGCCCACTTTCCCCCCTCGTTCGCGTCCCCGTGCATCCCTCGTCTCATCCGTACAAGCAGACGATGTATTATATTTACATCACCGTCTTTCCCCTTGCCACTGATCCCCAGCTCGAGACAAAGAGTAGTCATGGTGAGATTTGATGAAGTCTGGAGATTCCGTCTAAACTAACCATACAGTACCACAAGTCAGCGCTCTTCAACTTTCAATCATTGCTCCTCGTCATCCTACTTATGATTTGCACGTGTACATACGTGCGCGCAGTCGCGCCTCGTCTCATTGACAGGAACAAGGACGGGTATCTCTATTTTTCCTGCTCCTCTCATGCTGACGTACGAGCAGGATTTTTGGTTTATTCTTCATGTCTGCCCGCATACTAAGTGCGTGACGCTTTTCAACGACGGTGAATCCTGGATCAGCCACGAATTTAAACAGGAGAGCGCCTCTCACCGTATGTTGCACTAGCCTGCGTGGCTATGGCCGTCACCACCCTGCTACAGTAGATGGCTTACCATATAGCTCACCATCCATAACATACGAGTAGATGAGTTGAAACAACATGTCGTTAATGCAGCCTGAAGTAATTGAATGGACATGGATGGTAATGATCATGATAAGACTGCTGGTATAAAATAAAAACTGGGGATACGTCTATCTTGGAAGGCATGGAATCGTCATGAAGCGAAGAAGAATGGATCGATAACGGTGGGTGAAGCTTTGGCTTCCATTCTGCTAGCCACGTTACGTCTGCCCCACAATTACTCCACCCTGTATATAGGTTGTCATCAGCGGTGAAGAGTCGTTCTCTCGTATCCCAATCTATGTCCCGAGGTGGCCCCTCTGCTAAGATCGCTGGCGGGGCCAGTTTCGCTTACCCCTCCCGCGATCGTTATCCTGATTGCGATCATGTCTGCTTGGTCGTCTGTCATCCGGGGGACGATGTCGATTGTTATTGTATGGTCCTCGTCGGCCATCCAGAATCGCGCTCTCCGATGGCGGTGGTCTAGATGGAGGACCAAGTGGTTCTGCGCGTGTGGAATTGCTTGGAGCGCTTGCGACGGGTACTGGGCGTTGCGGAAGGGTGTGCAGACCAGCCGGGGTAGGGGTCGGGAAGTTCATGGTAGGTTGTTGTGAGGTCCCATTTCCTGACATGCCCAAACTAGATGATGATGGCCAATGGCCATATGGCCCTGCCTGGTTTGGATTTGCCTGTGTACCCGTGATGTTTCCATTGTAAGTCATCCGTGATGTGTGCCCAGAGTTATTGGCACTACCAGGGTTCACAAACCCAGGTATTGGGAGAGGCATCATGGGATGACCAACAATTCCACTTGGCTGCAGGTCTTGGCTATATGCTGCTGGATTCGCAGCATCATTACTCATGTTTTGAGCAGGAAAACCAAGTTGCGGGAATTGCAAATGTAGAGCTTGCAATACCTCTTTGAGCTGCGCAGGGATGGGGCGTTCCTGCCCTGAATTTGCAGGCAAATGCTGCGACGAGGGCTGAATAGGTGGTGGAGGAGGAGGCTGTTGTTGCGGTAACACTGTTGTCTGATATACTCCAGGCTGGGGTACAACAGGGTTCTGTCGAACGTCGACTGGTATTCGGGGGGTATTTGCACCAGGGCTAAGCATTGTCCTGGTTTCGCTGGCCCTGCTCACAGAAGAAGACTGCACGCCAGTACCAGAAGTGAGGGACGCCTTGGCAGCGCGGATTGGTGCGAGTCTGTCAATCGCGGACAAGGTAGCTGGGGAGTTCAGCGAGGTCATCTGCGGTGATTCTATCTTCACCGCAGAGCTAGTCTGTACGACCAGAGGAGTATGACGTGCAGAGTTTGATGTGGTCGATCTCGATACTACATTGTGGCCATTTGATGTGGATGGCGGAGGCGGGGGACTTCGGCTGCGCGATGTTTGGGTCGGGGGCATAGGCAAAGGTAACTTTTTGGCTGGAACAGGCAAAAGGTTTGACAACGAATTGTTGGTTTTACGAGATGACGTGGACGGCTGCAAAGGCTTCGCAGTCAGGCTAGTTTGAGGAATTGGTACGGCTGCTGCTTTCTTTGTGCCGCTGGTCTTTGGATCACTTGCACCAGATGTTTGTTTTGATGACTTGACCGCTTGAATACAATCAGTGATCGGTAAGCCTTTTCGCAAAAACATAATCCACCAACCTTCCGCAGGCGTTGAACTAGTTGATTGTTTTGTGGGTTTCACCTTGGGAGTGGGCTCTGAGTCTGAGTCGTCCGAATACGTAGGTCTTTTGCGCTTGGGAGGTTTAGCTGCCTTTGCTATCGCTAGAGCGGCAGGTTTGTCTCCTTCTCCGTCGCTCTTGAGTTCAGAAACCTTGATTTTTTTGGCCATAAATTCCATCAAATGTTTCGTGACGCGAGTGTTTGAACGGATATCCTGGTGGGATGCACGTACGTCCTTCCTCATTTTCTCGACAGCAGAGGATATCTGTGTGAGCGACAGAGTCTGCCTCTTCAAGTAAATCAACACCCCGATCATGACGAACTCGATCGGGGAAACACGAGTAGGTCGATTGAGCGATGCGCTGTATTTTTTGTCACGCGCTAAAGTCACAAACACCCGGAAAGTTTCATGCAAGTCGACACGAAGTTGAGTCGACACGGGTTGAGTCTTCTGGAGCCATTTCTCGAGTGCCTTGGTCCCTGGGATCGCAGTCTTCGGATGATTCTCAATGAGGTAACCGATCGTAGCAAGGCACTGGAAGTCCCGACCACGCGCGTGACCCCAGTCGAGATAACCTTCGAAACCTTCTTCCCCGAGAACCTGGATTTGAATCTCGCGAATAGCGGTAGACCACGGACCAACAAGCGCCTGCAGTCGTTCTGTTTCCAGAAAGTCGCATCAGCACCAATACCTGACAATCCAACAAAACGCACCTGCAGGTGTGAGCGCGACTCCCAATTGAACCCTCTATGTACGATGAATTACAGTAAGAATTTGACCAACGTGGGAGGTTGCTTTGCTCGCCTGGAAAATCTCTCGTTCTTGGTCATTGTCCAACTGTGTGTATTCAACACACACAACCTGTTTGTTTGCAAACTGCGTTTTCAGATACTGAGGAAGAAGCTTGCGTCTTGTATTTGTCGCACTTGACTTGAACCAAAGCTTCTCATTGGTGAATCTGCGCAACCAAGTGTTGAACATAAAGAAACATTGCAGGTGGGATAATCGATGAGATACCCACGAATCTTTATCTAGTGACCGCATTGAGAATGATCAGTAAACTGTCCGAACAAACACTACTAGCGCGACTGACGTGGTATCTGTATTTCAAAATGTATGAGAACGAATTGTGCTACCAGAGTTAACGACACACCTGTCCATCGATGAATCTTCGTCGGAGTGACAGAGCAAGTTAGTATGTACGTGCAAAGTCAAATCATATGTTTACCTTTGGATGGAGGTCAAACGCTGTTTCCCATCAATACAGGTTCGCAATTCACTCCCGTCCTCTTGGACTGTGACGGCTGTTTATTTCGTTGTGAAATCCGACATTATCAGCGCAGGATTTTCACGTACCAAAGATTATCGGGGGTATATAGTAATTGCGTAGTATTGAATCTATCAGTCCAGACTGCTTTTCTTCCTGCCACACAACATCTTTTGGAATGAACTCCGTCAGATCCAGCCACAACGGCAGCAATCCGTCCCATAAGCAGGCACTTACCCCGTTGATATTCCGGATCAAGGTCTATGGCGTTGTCAATGATTTGGTCTGTCAGCGGGTGAGCGATAAGAATTTGGAAAAGGGATTTTACTGCACATTGACGTACCATAAAGCGACCTGGCGGTATACTGCGCTGTTCGTGGTGCGCGGAGAACACCCGTAATCTTGTACTCTTTGGGTGCTTTCTTGGCCTTGGAGGCGCGTTTCACGAGTGGTACGTCATCCTCATCTGAGGAGAGGTCGGTCAAGTCGGAGATATCCGAAAGCGACATCTTCAAAGTGGCCAAATCAATCGGGCAACCCGGCGGGTTTGAGAGAAAACCATCATACCTGGTCTAGTAGGGCTTATCGGGTTAATTGCCAACTGGGTTGAGTTTTGCGGAGGATGTACTGACTCAGGCCACGGTGTTAGCCAAAGCAAAGAACCACGCCAAACCTGGGAAAGAATGCGGTCGGGGGCAACAAAGCGAGAGATGGTTAATTGCACTCGACGGCGTGTCCTGGGGAATGCCGATGATGATTTGCCGAAATTGGTCAGCAGCTTTTACTCCAAGATTTCAAGTTGTGGTAGGTGTTCTCGTACCGACGATCATGGGCAGAACCTCTGCGCCATAAGTACCGCTAGACGGCCTTTATGGAGGTACTCACCACAAGAGGGGCATAAGCGCTATCCGTGATGATGATCCAACCAAGCGCTGAGAAACAGACGCCAGATCTCGATCAAACTTTTTTTGCCATAAAACAGTGGCATAATTATACACTTTGCTTATCGAGGGCCAATAGAAACTTGCCACACGTCCCACCGCTCTTGATCCGAAGATTTGTCGTCTGATGATTATTTCGAGCTAGCGAGAAGGTTAGTGGGGTTTCCGGCTCACATCGCCTTGCTGATTTGCCCACTCTTCATTCGAAGTCGGGACAGCTCCCGTCGGTTCTCTGGGATCAGCCTATGACGACATGGCTTCACCTGAATTACACGCTTCACATCGGCTTGATGCTCATGTTCTAGGAATCCTAGCACGTATCTCTGAAGAGAGAGTAATGGGGGTGGATATGGATCTCGCACGTTAGGCCAGCGCCCTTTGAAAGACGGAATTGGGATCATCACCGCTCTCCTGGTGAACGTCTCGAAGGAGCCCTTTCTAACCTCGTAGTCGCAACCAACACGCACGCCGTGAGCTCTGGGACGTCGCCCGTCAGTCTCCTCGATACTGCTGCGAGCCATATCTTCACGACAGTCACAGAGATCTCCCGGGCCAGCATCCGGAAGGCCACACGAGCGGAACAGGAAGAATTCTCGGTTTCTACACTGTCCGCCATCCTTTCGCTCCATCGAAGCGCTGCGCTCTGGACACGAGCACAAGTCCTCTTCTGCAAGCTTGAGGCGTAGAGAGGAAATCCGTCAGCTGCCAGATTCATGGACCAAAGAGGAGCGTCGCCCGCACGCTTCCTCCTACATTCGACAAGTCCTGTTGCTGATGCGGAAATCGAAATCCCGCCACGCCTCATCGTGAACAGCCTTATCTCGAAGCCCAGACCTAATCCATCGTATACGCCATCCAGAGTGTACTCTCTGGCGTAAGCACACTGATACCGGCACCGAACCTGACGCATATCATCACGATCGTATCTCTCATCTTCGCGATCCGCACAACAAGGCGCCGAGATCTTGGAACAACTTTCTGAACACGCGAAGAAGCTCCGGACATGCAAGCGCTGCCAGAAGTGACGATGACGAAAGAATCGAAGCAAATCATGACCAAGTCCTGTTTTTGCGGTCGCGAGCGCGCTGAAGGGGTTGATTGAAACGAGGGGAGCGCAAGGTTGGGCGACTTGCGACTACGATCGTTCCTCTGTTGTCTCTCTCGTTTTCTTTGTTTTGTTCTTGTTCACACCGACCCGTGATGCAGCGCGTGCGCGGCGGGACTCTGTTTTCGCATGTCAGTCCATAGTATCCTAGTGTGTTGCTGATAGGCTCTCGTGCTTGCGTTTATACCCCTCCACTTGTTACCGTATCATCACATGATGACATGTCGTTCCCTCGTCTCGTCGACTGCATGACTACAACAACTCCAGCCTGAGCGAGGCCTCACTTTTGCGTCGACACGGGATGGCAAACCCTACGTGACGTCTATTTCGAGAGGTTTCGCCTTCCAGGCCACCATCCTCTCAATTCCATTTTCCATCCACTCCTCACGTTATATGTACCATGCCGCCAGTGATAAGACAAAGTCTTGTTTTCTGCAGTGCTGGATGTGTTTCCGTATCGCTGCACGATCAACATTCATCACCAACGCGTTCATATCTCCAGTCTTCTACATATATACAGTACACCCTAACACACCACACGACGATCACTCCTCCTCCTCCTCCTCATCCCAATCCACGCTCTCCAACGCCCCCTCCCCCTCCTCATACAACCGATCCAACCCCGTCAACCCCTCCAAATACCCCCCCTCGTTGAACGCCTTGAGTAACATCTCAAACCCCCCATCCTCGTACGCGCGCAACACCGTCTCGGAACAGCCCGTACACCGGTCGTACGCCGCGCCCGTCACGAGCAACGTCCGGAACTGCGCGAGGAAGCCCCGGAGTTGGTGTGGGACGAGACCGAGGACGCTGGTGACCGAGGCGTCGGTCGTGTCGGTCGACGATTGGGTTTGAGGGGGTGGCGGCGGCGCGTGCAAACTACCGTGGTACGGACGCTGTCAGACGAGGCGCGAGAGAGACGGTGGGACCGAGCTCACCCATCCGGATGTTGCAAGAGCGACACGAGCAGCTCGACGGCGGTCGATGACGCGATCGAGGCGAGCCCTGGTCGCGTGACGGTGCACATTTGGTCGAGCGTACGGTCCGAGAGGGACTGTGAACACGTCATGAATTAAAAAAGGAAATACAACAGAGCAAGACACGCACGTCCGCAGGTGCCACGATGTCGTTGCAATAATAACATCCCAACCGTTGACCGTTGGGATGCGACGCAGAGGCAGCGGCGCGCGCACCGTGCCGCATGACGAGGTATGTATCGAACCCCAACGCCGCGTTCAACACGATCTGTCGCGGTGTCATCCAATGGATATCCTGCGAGAAAGGCCTGGACTTACTTTGCCCTTGGCAGCGCCCAACACCGTCGGTAACCACCGACTCTCGCGCGAATCCATGAGTAGAAACACGGCGTCGTGGGTATCGAACAGCGCCTCGAGCTTCTCGACGTCTTTCTGCGTCTGTGCGACCGACGCGGGTGGTATCGGGTGTCCGGGCATGGGTATCGAGAGTTGGTAGCCCGTTGCGTTCTGGCGCGTCAGTAGATGTTGGTCATTTGGTATACGTCACACGAGAAAGGGGGGAACGCACGACGCCGGGAAAGATCTTTTTGAGTCGGTCGGCTGCACAGGCCGCTTTGGGTTTACCGCCGTTGAGACAGTCTTCGAATTCAAAGAGGGGCTGGCGGACGGGGTTGGAGAACGAGACGCGGGACGAGTCGACGAACGTGATCGTGCGGACGCCCCAGGCCTGACATCGACGGATCAGCAGTGTGCACGGGGGTTCCAGGCGCGCACGTACCATGAGCGTCCGAGCGACGTAGCACCCGAGCGTGCCCGCGCCGAGGAGAAGACATCGCGTCGAAGCGACCTTTTCGAGGTCGAGGGCGGGGAGAATGCGCCAGCGCATGAGCTTCAAGTTGAGATCGACGGCCTGGTCCGCGAGCCTGTCACAAAGCACGCGTCAGGAAGCGAAGGAACAGATCAATGGCGTAGGTGATACCTCGTTGGGTCCATCATGGGTGCCAAGTCGGCCATGCGCGCACTGAGTTTGTTTGTCGTCGGATGGCGTTCCCAGCCGAGCGCGGTGGGTTTGGCGGTAGGGTCACCGCTGCCTGGGTGGGACACGACGCCGAAACGGGACTTCCACGACTTTCCGGGCGTGGGGAGGTCGCTGTCGCGCCAGCAGAGCACGCGGAGGGAGGCGGTGCGGGATGGGTATAGGGCGAGGAGGTAAGCGAGGAGGTTGCGGAGTGGCCAGCCTGGGTTCTCGGGCGAGGCAGAGGGGTCCAGGAAGCCGATGATGATCTGCTCGAGGTATGGTGGGGGAATTGATGAGTAGATGTAAGGGGGACTGACGGACTCGGATTGGGAATCGCTGCTGGTGAGGAGCGCGTCGGCTTGGTCGATCGCGTGTACCTCTGCGGCGTCACCGGTGAGCTTGACGATGAAATACGGTTTCGTGTCTGCATGGAGTGCGTTGAAGATCGATGTGAGCTGTACAAGGGGTTAGTCGAGCGTGTGTGCGTGGGCGAGATGTTACCTGAGTTGCAGTGAGCTGCTCCGCTGCAGACTTCCAGCCGTTATCTGCGATCTCCCAGGCAGGCTTGGCAACGAACGCAGGGAAGGCGAACCAGTAGTAATATTGGTATTTCTTGAGGTCGGCAAAGGTGATGAGAAGGAATCGGTTGAGTTTCGAGGGGTCCTTGTGTTCGACGATGCTAGTCCACATCTAGCACACATGTGAGTCGCGCGACGGGGTGATCGGAAACGCGCACCTCGTCGGCGACGGCGTTGAACAGGGCGGCCTTGTCGGCAGCCTTGAAGTCTTGGATCGTGTTGTAGTTCATGAAGACGCCACGGGCCGAGACAGACAAGGCGGGGACGCTGTGTGGATGGTGAGCTAGATCGATCGGTGGCGATTGTACATACGTCTGTGCGTCGTCAAAGGCGTCTGCGCCGAGGGAGAGATTGCAACCTAGGGCGACGTCCTGGCCGGTTTCGCGATCTCTGACGGAGCGGCCGACGGAATACGTGCCGGTGAGGGGGAGCGAGTCCTGCGACAGACGGAGCACGTCGATCTTGAGTCGGGTGAGTTCATGCCAGAACGCGGGCTGCACGAGGGACGCAAAGGGGGCAAACTGGACGACGGGCATGTCGGTGGTGAAAGGGAGAGAGGGAGAGAAGCTCGAAAAGGCAAGTGGTCATATTCATGGCATAACATAGTGTTTTGTAATCCTAGTACGACACTCATGCCTTGGCAGTCTTTGCCAGGGCCTTGCGCACGACGTCCCTTCTCGCCTTTTTTGCCAACATGACCTCGAAGCGCGCAAAGTCGTTCAGCGACCGCCGTTTTTGGATGGCGGCGCGCTTCTTTGCCCATGCCGAGTTTTCCCACTTGGCGACGGTGCCCTCCTTTTCGAGTTGTTTGCGGATGGCGCCGGAGCCAGCGCCGCGGGGGAGCTTGGTGAGGCGGAGGGGCGTGAGGGAGAGATGGCGGTAGGGGAAGGACTGGCGGGGGACGGAGGTGGTGGGGCCGTCGACTACTGCCTGGGAGAGGGTGAGCGAGGAAGCGCGCGGAGAAGAGGCTAATTACCCGGTTGTGGTCGATGACTTCGGCGATGACGGCGATTTTTCCGGTGGAGGGGCCGGCGTTGAGGAGGACGACTGGGACGGGTGAGCAGGCGAAATCAACAGCGGGGATGCGACAGACCTCGTCCCACCTCGACAAAGCGCTGAAAGTTGGATTCCTGCGGGTCACGTCAGCACATCCGCACACCGTCTCGCACATCCAGCCCGCACTGGCCCGTCGAGCCGCCTCGAACACACGGACGACGCGGCCAGGACGGCGCAGGGCAAAGAGGGACACTCACGGACATGTCTTGCGGGTCGGTCGACGTCGAGTTGGCTGTCGAGTGTCGCAGAGGCGCGAGGAGGAGAGATGGGTGTGCCAAACAGACGACAACAATGACGTGAATGGGATGAGTAACACGCCCGTGCTACGCAACACCGACGACGACGCGATGGAGTCCGAGGAGTCGTTTGCCCGGCTCGTGCACAGCGCCAACCCCGCCGCCGTCACCCGATATCCCCCGACGATGGACCCCTTCTTCGACGACGACGACGATCTGCTCGACTCGACCCACAATCACCCCTTCCCGATGCGCTCCCAGGAGAGCGGCCTTCCCCTCGCACACGACGCAGCGCCCCCCGCAGGAGAACCACAGGGCTGGTCAGAAGACACCTTCCAGGGCAGCGCGTCCTTTCCCGGCGTGCAGCCCACCCCAAAGACACCCGGCACCCGCAGACGCAAGAAGTGGAGGTGGCCATGGGACAAGCCCGTCGTGCTCGCCGGCGAGCGTGTCATCGCCCTCAACAACCCCGTCATGAACGACGACTTTGGCGACAACTTTGTCTCCACCAGCAAGTACAACCCAGTCTCGTTTCTGCCAAAGTTCCTCAAGGGTAACGCCCTGCCACGTCACACCTCCCAGCACTCACACGCCCACAGAGCAGTTCTCCAAATACGCAAATATATTCTTCCTCTTTACCGCGTGCATCCAGCAGATACCAAACGTCTCCCCCACAAATCAGTACACGACCATCGCTCCACTCGCCGTCGTCCTTCTCGTGTCCGCTTTCAAAGAGGGCCAAGAAGACCTCGTCCGTCTCTCCCTTCTTTCCCTGCGCTGCCCCTCATTCTCTTCTAGAAACGACACCAATCCGACTCGGAACTCAACGCCCGCATCGCCAAGGTTCTCTCTTCGTCCTCTACCTTTGAGCGACGCAAATGGAAAGACATCTGCGTCGGCGACATCGTTCGCGTCGAGTCCGACGAGTTCATCCCCGCAGATCTCGTGCTCATTTCCTCGTCCGAACCAGAGGGTCTCTGTTTCATAGAGACGTCCAACCTCGACGGGTACGCCTTGCCCCATTCCTCACCCCACCATCTCATACCCTCCCAGCGAAACCAACCTCAAAATAAAACAAGCATCCACTTCGACCGCAGCCCTCACCTCTCCCTCCCTCGTCGCATCCCTCCACGGCTCCCTCCGTTCCGAACAACCCAACAATTCCCTGTACACTTATGAAGGAACTCTGCAGCTCCTCTCCGACGCAGGCGTCCCCCGACAAATCCCCCTCGGTCCAGATCAAATGCTCTTGCGCGGCGCTCAACTACGAAATACCCCCTGGATATATGGCATTGTCGTATTCACTGGACACGAAACAAAGCTGATGCGGAACGCGACGTGAGTCATCTTTCCCATCTGACCGTGTCTTTGTCATCCCTGGCATATCACAGGGCTGCGCCGATCAAGAGGACCGCAGTAGAGAAGCAGGTCAATGTACACATCATATTCCTCTTTGGTTTTCTCCTCGCCTTGTCTGTCGGATCCACCATTGGTGCGAGCATCAATACGGTGAGTAGTTTGGCAACGTCTCAGCCCTCTCATTCACAGCTCCGATCAGTGGTTTCTCTCCAGTTCACAGTGGTATCTCTTTGAATCCAATACGTTTTCGGGTAGAGGTCGGTCGCCTTGTTTTCTTTGCACGTCATCTGTTCTGACAAGACGCAGCCAAGGCGTTTGCAGAAGGTCTCGTATGATCCATCCCCCGATCGACCCACACTAACCCAATCACACCAGACATCCTCACCTTCATCATCCTCTACAACAACCTCATCCCCATCTCCCTCATCGTCACCATGGAAGTCGTCAAATTCCAACAAGCAGCACTCATCAACTCGGACCTCGACATGTACTACGCCCGCACCGACACCCCCGCCCTCTGCCGCACCTCTTCCCTCGTCGAAGAGCTCGGCCAGATCGAGTTTATATTTTCCGACAAGACGGGGACGCTGACGAGGAACGAGATGGAGTTCAAGTGTGTGAGCATCGGCGGGGTGGTGTATGCCGAGGAGGTGGATGATAGTCGGAAAGCGGACGCGGAGAGGGATGGGGATGGCGTCAAGGACAGCTGGCGGACGTTTGACGATCTGAGGCGGGTACTCGAGGGGACGGGGTCGTCCGCGTCGGGCTCATCCACGATGTACGCGGCATCTTCCGTGTCCAAGAACCCGTTCGAGGCGGAGGCGATCGCAATGTCGGGCGGACCGCTGGGTACGGCGGTATTGAGGGAGAGAGAGGTCGCACACGAATTCATGGCTCTCTTGGCGGTGTGCCATACGGTCATTCCAGAGGTGAGAGATGGAAAGACGCATTACCAGGCGAGCAGTCCGGACGAGGCGGCGCTCGTGGCGGGAGCCGAGTTACTGGGGTACCAATTCCATGTACGTGAGGGCTCTCGTTTTTCTCTCCTATGATTGACGGCGGTTGTAGACTCGAAAGCCCAAGTCGGTGTTTGTCAACATACAAGGACAGACGGTCGAATATGAGGTCTTGAACGTGTGCGAGTTCAATTCGACGCGAAAGCGCATGTCGACGGTCGTGCGCGCACCGGACGGCAAGATCAAGCTGTACTGCAAAGGCGCGGACACGGTCATTCTCGAGCGGTTAGGCAAGCATCAGCTGTTTACCGAAAAGACCCTCTCCCATCTCGAAGTTCGTCCCTTCCCATCCCCCTTTCTCCCTGACGCGTGACGGACCGTGGACAGGACTATGCCACCGATGGCCTCCGCACGCTCTGCATCGCCTATCGCGACATTCCCCCTGCCGAATACACCCAATGGGCTTCCATCCACGCGCAAGCCGCGGCGACCATCAACGGGCGCGGGGAGGCGCTCGACCAAGCCGCCGAACTGATCGAAAAAGACATGTTTTTGCTCGGGGCGACGGCGATCGAGGATAAGCTTCAGGAAGGAGTGCCGGATACGATCCATACGTTGCAGGAGGCGGGGATCAAGGTATGGGTGTTGACGGGGGATCGGCAGGAGACGGCAATTAATATTGGGATGAGCTGTCGGTTGATTGGGGAGAGCATGAATTTGGTGATCGTCAACGAGGAGAGTGCGCACGACACGGCCGAGTTTATTTCGAAACGGTTGAGTGCGATCAGGAATCAGGGGGAGCAGGAGGATTTGGCGTTGATCATTGGTGCGCGGCCGCGTTTTCGTTTGCGGTTTGTGGTGGGCTCACGACGTGCGACGTAGACGGCAAGAGTTTGACGTTTGCGCTCGAAAAGGAGGTGTCCAAGTCGTTTTTGGAGCTGGCGTTGTTGTGTAAAGCGGTCGTGTGCTGTGCGTCGTGTCTGTTGTTGATGCGTCGAGTGCTCTCTGACGACGCGTGTCTGCGTTTTGGCAGGTCGAGTGTCGCCGTTGCAAAAGGCGCTCGTGGTCAAGCTTGTCAAGAAGAACCAAAAGTCGATCTTGCTCGCGATCGGGGATGGTGCCAACGACGTGAGCATGATCCAGGCGGCGCACGTAGGGGTGGGCATTTCGGGCGTCGAGGTGGGTGTCGTGGTCGTGCGTGACGGTCGAACGCCCACGTTGACGTGTTGTGCTAGGGTCTCCAAGCGGCGCGTTCGGCCGATATTGCGATCTCGCAGTTTCGGTATCTGAAAAAGCTGTTGCTCGTGCATGGCGCGTGGAGTTATCAACGGCTGTCCAAGCTCATTCTGTGTACGTCGCAGCCGATGTTCGTTCGTCGAGACGTGGGACTGATGCGCAGTCTAGATTCATTTTACAAAAACATTACGCTCTACATGACGCAGTTTTGGGTACGCGCCTCTACCGGTTGACGTTTTGGTTTTGGCTGACGCACAATAGTATTCCTTTTTCAACAACTTTTCGGGGCAGATCGCCTATGAATCCTGGACGATCTCGTTTTACAACGTCATCTTCACCGTCCTCCCACCGCTCGTGATTGGGATCTTTGACCAATTCGTGTCGGCGCGGGTGTTGGATCGATATCCGCAGTTGTATTCGCTCGGACAAAAGAACGTGTTTTTCACCAAGACGGCGTTTTGGTTGTGGATCGGGAACGCGCTGTATCATTCTCTGGTGCGTGCTTTTTGCGTGTCGCGTATGGGGGGCCTGACGGGGGGGGGACAGATTCTGTTTGGATTTTCGGTCGTCCTGTTCTGGGGTGATTTGAAGCAGTCGACGGGGTTGGATTCGGGGCATTGGTTCTGGGGCACTGCGTTGTACCTCGCTGTGCTGTTGACCGTGCTCGGCAAGGCTGCGTTGATATCAGAGTGCGTCCTACGTTGCGTCCCTCGTGCCCTCGCTGACGAACAAAAAAAAACGCCCTCAGTCTGTGGACCAAGTACACCGTCGCCGCCATCCCAGGCTCGTTCGTGTTCACGATGGTCTTTCTCCCGCTCTACGCCCTCATCGCCCCCGCCCTCGGTTTCTCGACCGAATACGCTGGCCTCGTCCCCCGTCTCTGGACGGACGCCGTATTTTATTTCATGCTCCTGCTGGTGCCGGTGCTCTGCCTCGCGCGGGACCTGGCGTGGAAGTACTATCGACGGACGTACGACCCGCGGTCGTACCACGTCGCGCAAGAGGTGCAAAAGTACAACATTCCGGATTACAGACCGAGACAGGCGCAATTCCAAAAGGCGATCAAAAAGGTGCGGGCTGTGCAGCGGATGCGTCGGAATCGCGGGTTTGCGTTTAGTCAGACCGAGGGCGGGGGTGAAGGTGGTGGTGTGGGTGGGACGGGTGGGAGGTTGGATCAGACGAGGGTGATTCGGGCGTATGATACGGCTGGGGTGAAGCCGACTGGGTATTGATTCGGAAAACGCGCGTGTTTTTTTTTTCGGATCGTAGATGGACTGGCGTTTTATGTATTGCTTTATTATACTACGATTTAGTTGATTCGGGGAGTAATTCCACATGTTCGCGACGGAATATGAGTGACAATCCAGACCATATTGCTCGCAGGAGCATGCGCACGCACGCAGACCACGCAGGATAAAGCTGGAGGACGGCATATTCCCTAGTGCAGGGATTTTTGACTCCACGAATGGAGAAAATACAGCGACCAACGTATGACATCTAAAGACTCGGAATTATTCTCTTCTACATCTACGTTATCGTGCATCCCATTTCATTATGTGCTGGTAATCTATTACTGTTGGAGGGGTGCCAGAAAGCCATGCTGCAAGCACCTGCTCAGCTACTTTGTCCGCATCCTTACCCAATCGAACGTTGTATGCCTTGCGTCGACGTCTCCCCAAAGTCCGGGCAGTTTCACCCAGTCTAGCAGGAATAGAGTTCTCGGGGCTGATGCAGAAATCGCGCGCTGAATCAGTAACATAATACGATATGGTCTGCCCGCTGGGTTGATATCCGTCCGAGAGATTGTAATCCGAGTGAGCTGGTGGATTCTCGGCACGAAACGCCGGGTGCACTGCGAATGCTAGTAGTGTCGTGACAAGATCACCAAGCTCCTGCGAACGGTATGCCATGCTGGATAGCGAGAACAATAGTTTGAAACGATCATGGGCTGGCTTGCTCTCCCGAAGGAGGTTGTAGGCCTTTATCCATATCGTCGAAAGACGGGGGTTGAGCCATGAGCTATCGTATGTGAACGACAAAGCAGTGTGACTGCTCAATGGATTTTTCCACGAGTCCGCAAGGCCCACTACATCCGTCATGGTGATCGTCGTCAGGTCGACAGACCAGTAAAAAATCGCGGTGGCTGCCATGCAGGTCCGGTACTCCGCTGAGTCGGACAGTATAACGTCCCGAGAAATATAAACGATGTCACGGTCGACCCCCGAGAGCTGTTCAGGGCTCTCTGCAGGCAGGAGGTAACAAGATCGGGAAGCACTGCGCGCGAAGAGGTGATCATCGTGGGTCGGAAATTTCTTGAGAACGTCTGTCTCCCAGCTGACATGAAAGCATCGTGCTTTTTCCAAGTGCTCTTTGATCTCTTTGGCGGCAAGGTACAGATGGTGGTTTTGAGAGCGAGCGGGAAGGTTCAGCCAGTGCACGACTTGCATGGTGTTGTAGCGCATGTGTAACGAACGTGCTGGGCACAGGGACGCAATCAAGCGCAGGAGCTCCGCGTCACGAGTATCAAACTTCATGATCGAGCGGCAAGTAGCTGACCGGAGTAAGCCTAACGCCTCCTCTGTACCCGACCGGCCAGTTAGTGGATCGGTGCTGCATCCGCTACTGGTCAAGGCGTGCAGGTAAACGCGGTACAACTTGTTCGTCAAACTGACGTTTCCTGTCAGGCAACCCAGGTCGGTATCAACTCTGTAGGTCTGGTACGTGACCCGCTGAAGGACGGGACCATGGGTATCGATCTCGACACGAACGTGGTGACCGTCCACCCGGAACGAAATCTCGCCCTCTGGAATGAGAACGCATCGTGGGACGAGCTCGTTGGTGTTGACATTATGTTTGAGCTTTGGCCGAAGCACAAGCTGATTGACCAAGCCGAACATCGTTCCAATAGACTGGTTGTCGTCGTAGACCATACCACGGATATTGCGAGACTGGAGGTTCCCATCCTCGTCAACGTAAAACGACAGGCCATGACGGGGTAAGGTAACGGACAGTTGCAACGACAACGACGGTTGGTCGGGGTCGATCGGGGACACGGTGACAAGGATGTTCTGCGGGATTTCCAGTGGCCTCAAGTGACCCGACACCATGCCCCAAGATTGGCTTCGGACGTCTATGAGGTATTCACGGCCTTTGCGCATGCGATATTGCCCAGGTGTACAATCAACGTTCCAATTCTCATGCGAACTCTCCCAAAGCTTGTCAACAGGGCGGATGTCCATGATAGACGTGGAAAGATTTAGCCAGTGTACATGTCCCTTGAGCAACACCGTGGGAAAGTCGTTCTCCAATTTTTCTCGGGGGATGAGTTGGATGATGTCCGAACCACCGGCAGCAGTTCGTTTCGCGCGTATCACGAGATCTTTGTCTCGGAGAGAAAAGTACACCTGCGAATACAACCTGAGATCTCGAAGTTTATACCCCATACTTCAAGTGTGCTCACTTGGTGGCCAGAGATCATACCCCGTGTCGAGTAATCCATTCCTGGCAGATCGCCTGGTATGACGTCAAATACTTGCTGCGCAGATGCTCAGCAACCTGCGACACATTGAACATGATGCACGATACCTACCTCACCAAAAATGAGTTTGTATAGCGGATGCTGCACAATCGCCTTCGGCAATCTACCGAGTGGTTTTCCGTCGACCAAAAGTGACCCATCAAGTAAGTTGGAGTGCACGACTTGCGAGCATTGGCTCGTTGTCAACGCAGTTGTGCACAAGAACCAGTTTGAATGTGGGTGTGGAAGGGGGCTCCACTCCGAACCTGGGCGGTAATCAGGCCAAACCCTACCAACCGCAAGGTCGATGCCTCGATCACCGGAGTCGGCCTGGACGACCTGGCTCAGAACGCTTTCAAGAGCCAACGAGAGGCGGCGATCTCGGTCGAGGAGTAGCCGCGAATATGCAGGGAGGATGGAGATGTTGCTGGGCGTGTTGTCGTGGATAAGTATGGCGCAAGAAACCAGAATCTCGACGTCTTCTGCGGAGTGAAGGAGCTGTTCAACCATTGTCGGGTCAACGTCAAATGTGCTTCGACAAATGGCGGCGGTGTCTCGCAAAAGCCCACAGAGGTCCTCATCCCCGGGTGTTCTCGTGACCTTATCCGATAGCTCTTGTACCCAGGAAAATACCTTCGTGCGCACCGCACGAAGAAGCTCGAGAACTTTCATTGAGACGGCTTGATCAGGATTGGACGCAAGGAGCCGGCCGAGCAATAAAGCGACGGTGTTCATCGTCACCCCTTCCAGCCAGTTAGCTTCGACATCCACAACCAAGCTTTCGAGCTCATGTACAAGAGCATCGCCAAACGTATCGCGTCGAAGTTCTTTATGCCACTTCAAGTCCGTACTGGTGAGCGGTCCGACTTGCGTGCTCGCCTGAGCCACCAATAAATGAACCTCGGGACAGTGGGAGCTCAGTGATCGATCGCGAAGTTCTCGTAAGATGTTAAGCCATTGGAGCGAGCCTCCACTGCGCAAGTGACCGAAGGCTATGAACTCATGGATCGAGAGATCCTTGTTGCAGTCGGCTTGGGCCGCCAAGACATCGTTCGACGTGTGGACTGTACCGTCAACGTATTGCTGAAGATTGCTATATGGTCCCATTTGGAGCTCGTACGTGCAGTACCGCTTGACGTTGATGTCTCCGAAAGCATCTGTGACAGCAATGTTGGCCAGGGTATCGAAACCGAAAAAAGTGAGGCTATTGCTGACACAAATTTGTTTTTCTGTTGCCGGAATAACGAGTCCTTTCCGATCCAATGGTCCTGAAGTCGAAGCTAGAGTGATGTGGGATCTCGGATGCTCCAAAAAATAAGGTTGTAGTCCAGGGTAAACCCCGAGGAGGTAGGGTCTCTTCCCATGGGGGCGTTGGGAACAAAGACTGACCAGGAAATGGAAAGTAGCGGAGCGCCACATGTTGAAGGCTAACGGACAGTCGAGTTCAAAGACAACGACCGCTGCTCGCAAATCATCGTCCGGCAGAGGCCATTCATAAACATCTATTTCCATCCCATCGAGTTGTTGCTTGAGTTCACACTTGCGGCAACCCGCGGAGTGGTGTTGGGTACCATCGAAAGTGAAGTAACTGTGCTGCATCCCATCCATTTCGAGCTTGAGCTTCGCATGCTGCTTATTGGCTTTAATAAGTTCCTTGGTTTTCTTGTCGACCTCGCGCTGTGCAGCTTCTTCAATCCGACCCTTGAGATCTTGGTGGCGAGATGACTGGATATAATAACGAACTGCAAAGGTATCTTCAGAGATTGCCGCAGAAAACACTGAAGATTCCGATTCGGACCCAAAACGCGCTCGAGAATGGCGACGGGAAATATATTGGTACGCATGGTGAAGACGACGGAAGCTGGCAGCCTTGCGAAGCAGCAGGTCTTCCAAAAGACTTGTGGGGATCTCCGGAGAATATTCTGCGAGCATCGGAATTTCCTCGACAGCCACTTTGTCGAGCGCGATCCAAAGCTCGATCATCGTCAATAGCATGATTGAGAGTAGTTCCGGATTGTTCGCGTACGTTTTCAGCGCCGCTGAGGAATATTTGGTCAACAAAATTTCGAGCTTTACACAAGCTTCGCCAGCATGCGTGATGCCATCAACCCAGGCATCAATACCCTCCTCAACTGCGAACTCAACATCGTAAAGGGCAACATGAGGTTCGGCACGGAATGCGACTGTGAAAAAAGCCCCGTCGGAAGACAGAAAATCGTTGAGAGTGCCTCGGGGAAGATATTCAGGGTGGAAGGGGATAGCGGGAACGGTATCATGACTATGCAGACACTTTGCAAGATACTCTCGGCTGCACAGGAGTGAGAGTTGCACGTCGTCTGCAAGATTGAGCACCGAGAACACGTGGGGTGGGGATGCACGTTGGACGACCTGTACCTGCTCCCATCTGCCATCAAGGACCCCCCGAACGCGACTACATGTGTCGAGAACTGCTTCTGTAAGCCAACCAGGTGCGAGAGGGCCGAGCTTCCTCAATCGCCGACTGATTTTGGTTGACATGAAATAAAGCAGATCACTGGAAAGATCTGCCCGGACCGCGTCTTCCGCCAATCGAGCGAGGAAAAAAAACATCAAGTGTTTGTACGAGTCATGACCCTGCGGAAATGGTTCCAACGTAGTCTGGATGGCAACCCTGACGAGGAGCCACAGTGACGAGCGACGCCAGGGGAGCGGCGAACCACTGGAGATGACAACATCGTCACCGATACGTTTGGTGACACGAACGACACTAGTAGCGGGGCGACCGACACCTCGCAAGATACCGGTAAGCAATTCCGTGATATGCCGCGGGTCTGTAGTGTCTCGGCGTTCGAAGGCGGTGGCTTCCGTCCTGAGAGTCCCTGTGGTAGTGTCAAGCACGTCTTCATTCATGCGAACGAGGAAGTTGGCGAGCTCGGACCGGAAGACTGCATTAGCAAAGACGGTGTTGGGAATCTCGATGGTGGGACCGGGATACGAGCACAGGAGCTTTCCCCGAGTGGTAATCACAGAGCTCGCCTGAGGGGATACCTCAAAGGCCGCATACACGGTGACATCCCTTTGCTTTTAAAACAAGACCGCGGCGTTTTGAGCGCGAATGAAAAACGCGAGGACATCTACGCGTGATTTGGATCGTCAGCGCGCCGGCGATCGGGAGAGGCATATCAAAACTTACCTCCGGGCTGCATCCTGCTGAGCTGAGAGACGACGCGACTCTTGTCCAGCCTTGCAGACTGGACGGTCACTCCGAGGTTTTCCAGCATTCTTTCAATGGGAGGCCACTCGGACTGACCAGCGTCGGCGACGACACGGGTATATGCCTGGGCGGCATCGAGGACTGTTCCGATGAGTGCATGGTCGTTGGAGAAGGTGTGGTCGTCTACGCCGGGGAGGCGCAACGGACAAAAGACATGGGTTATGATGTATTCGAGCGCAAGACTAGCATCCATGGCGCACGCGTTTGAGGCGGAAGCGGGAGAGGGAGAGGGAGAGGATCAGACGCGTACAAACGCGTCCGCCGAAGAGAGTCTAATTAGGGCCTCGGCCAGCCCATTGCACCTTCGAATCTGGATCAACTTCTCAGAGGGCTCAGCGCCTGCCATTTACGCTCCATCGGAGTCCATCCCCGTCGCCAGGTTGCGTAGACGACGGCTTGGTGGCTGCGGACATCGACTTCGGAAACAACTTGAAGTGTAGCAATTTAGAGAACTAAGTACTACATCATAGCCAGAAAACGGAATGACACAGCATTCATTTGTTCAACTCCGTTTTGCTAACCCCGACGTTGCTTCTACAGAATGTTACTCGTGATGCGTGATTTCCGAAAAGATAAAAAGTCAAGGTCCTGCCAGGGTTCGAACCTGGGTTTTGGGAAGATTCTTCGTCAGAGTCAAAATCCCAAGTGATAACCACTACACTACAGGGCCAGCGGCTGATCGCCGTAATTCGCCACTCCAGACATGAAGCGCATTAAGATGCGAGTAGTCGCGAGGGAAACACAGTATCGAGAGAACGACTACACTATACCCTCCCGTGCTTATCCTTATCCCCGAGCTGCGACCTTTGGTTGCCACGCGTTGATTTTAGGCACGGCCGTGTTATATGGCCGGTACGCGCCCCGTGTCCCAGTCAAGTTTTCTACCCATGGCTGTTCCGTCCAAGACATATAAACGGGTGCGACGACGGAAAGCGAAAAGAACAAGCACTTACTGCCTTCCATGGCGGAGAAGCATTCTTCACGATCTCATCCTCTGTTGGCGGACGTTGTCGGATATGCTGGAGCCACGAATGCCATTCGGGAGGGACCTGCGTCGCATTGTTGTAATGCTGCGCAAAGTCGATCCATCTATGACGACCTGGCCGAGAAGGGGTCAGCGTGCGGACGTATGAGTACGCTGGAACGTACCTGGAACTTCATCCTCCGGGTTCAAGTTCTCAAAGTACTTGTTGCCGAATCTGGCCGAGTATGTTGGTAAGTTTGCGTGAGGGTGGACAAGGCGACAGGCGACGTACTGGTCGGTTCCAACGAGGGTGCCAGCTTTGGCATCACCAATGTACTGCATCTGATGCCACCATTCCTTGATGCCTGTTCTGCGGATGTTTCGGATGTACCGAGCGAGGGACACCATGATGGTGTTGACAGTCTAGAGTGGTGTTTGTATATATTTGCCCAAGCTCTATGTCGTGACAATAGCATCTCCTTCCGTGACCGGGTCTGCTTGCGAGGTCGCAAAGAACTCCCGGAAGGCTACCGACGACCCAGACAATCCATCCCATTCGATGCGGCTGGTGCTTGTACCTTACATCGTTGAGACCCGACTGTTCACTACAGTCAAATTGGCCGCAGCGACCGGTGATGCGAACCACGCGAAAGACCAAACCGACGAGCAGAGCCCAATCCGGGTTACATTTTGTGCAATGGTGCTTGCTTCTTGCGGGTATCTATATGAATTAGGGGATAGATATAGACTTCCTATACTGCGCAAGCATTTCTACACTAATCATTTTAAGACCCCACCGGTCAGCAAAGGCTCTACAATCGTCCCGCCGAGCCATGGTGCCCATTTCGTCATCATTCACGAGTTCGCACAAGACCCCACCTTCGGGCTGGTTTGTGAGCAGACACAGATCAATGCCACATTCAGTGTGGCCTCTGCGTTCTAACACGCCGCCTTCGCGTGCACGTAGGGGGACCATGTGACCTGGTCGGGTGAAATCCGAAGCGACGGCGGAAGGATCGACGAGCTTCCTCGCTGTCAGGGCGCGGTCATATGCAGATATTCCCGTCGTAGTACCTAACCAATGTTAGGTCACCGGCACGTCCTCTATGATGATACAGAAAATGACTACGCACCGTGCTTATAATCGACGGTGATAGTGTAAGCCGTGCGATGGCGTTCTTGGTTATACGGAACCATCATCGGAATGTCGAGTTCCTCAAGGCGCTTCCCCGGCAGAGAGATACAGATATATCCGCTTGGAACGTGTCAGCCAGTAAATTGAAATACCCGATCAGCAAACCTTGTGTGCTTGATGATCCAAGCCATCGCCTCGGTGGTGCATTTGCTTGCAGACATGATGATATCGCCTTCATTTTCTCTGGATTCGTCGTCCATAACTACGATCGCTTCCCCGTGTGCAAATGCAGCCAGCGCATCCTCTATCGAATCGAAAGAGAACTCTGTCCGGTGCGGGAGATCCCTTACACGAACGGGACGCCATGCTGCTGTTGAGCCATTAAGTTTCGGAGGTGAAGATGGCGTTGCGACTCCCATCGTGGTGTGTATATGTATGATTCGATATTGGCGCCGACTCGGACTGTCAGGAGACCCGTGTTTGCCGGAATTTCGTGATCGGTTGTTTTCGGAACGCAAATTTCTTCCGCATAATTTGCCTTTCCACATTACCACTACTACCACCTACTAGTAGACTCTAGACTTTTTAAAATATTTACCATGTCGCATTTGGCACCATCTGGCAAGTGGGATGCACGGTACGCGTCGATTTTACGTTCTCTCATGTCGTGCTGATGCTTCTTGTGCTGTTCTGCCAGATACCTCGGCCCCGTTCCCCATGACTCTTCGTACTACGCCAAGTGCATGCTTGGTGGTCTTCTCGCTTGCGGGGTTACGCACGCTGGTATTACACCGCTCGATGTCGCCAAATGCAACATGCAGGTTCGTCGCTCGTTTCCCTTTCACGCCATTTGATACTCAAACTGGCTTCGGTAGGTAAACTCGGCGAAATACAAAGGCCTCACTTCCGGTCTCGCCACCCTCGTTCGGGAAGAGGGTCAAACTGGTATCTGGAAAGGCTTCGGTCCCACCCTCGTCGGCTACTCCCTGCAAGGATTGTTCAAGTATGGTCTCTACGAAGTGTTCAAGGACACATACATGAACTTGGCCGGCGAGGAGACCGCCAACAAGTACAAGCCCGCTATTTGGCTCGCTGGCTCTGCATCAGCAGAGGTCTTTGCCGACATCGCTCTGTGTCCCTTTGAAATGACCAAGGTCAAGATCCAGACCAGCCCGAGCGGTACGTTCCCGACCGCCTTCGGTGCTGCTCTCCGGGAGATGAGAGCGAACAAGATCGAGACCCGTTACCCCTTCGGCTCTCTTGTTCCTCTGTGGTCGCGTCAAGTCAGTATCTCGCGTTCTGTCATGTTACCCCGACTAACCACGTTTACTAGATCCCCTACACGATGGCCAAGTTCTTCTTCTTCGAGAAGATCGTGCAAGTGTTCTACACGCACATCTTCACGGAGCCCAAGGATACCTACTCCAAGACCACCCAGCTTGGCGTCACCTTTACCTCTGGTTACCTTGCTGGTGTTGTCTGTGCTATTGTGTCACACCCGGCAGACTCGATCGTATCTCTTATGGGAAAGCCTGCCAACAAGGGCAAGAGCATCGGTCAGATCGCATCAGAAACTGGCGCGGTCGCCCTTGCCACCAAGGGTCTAGGTACCCGTGTGCTCATGATCGGTACTTTGACTGGTGAGTGCAATACATGGACTCTGGCAACGGATATCATCCTAACATCTTGACTAGGCTTCCAGTGGTGGATCTACGATACCTTCAAGGCCACGATGGGTCTTGGTACCACGGGTGGCAAGTAAAACTCCAAAAATCCTCACCGTTTACTCGTACACTCGCTTGTCGTAATACCATAGCAGGATGTTTTCCATACACTATAGATGTTCACGACTGCGAGTTGGATAACATACTCGCATTCCTTCTGTCCTTTCCCTGGTTACGCCCTTCAAATCACCTGCAAGGTACAAAAACAAAGTTGCATCTCGCGGTGTTGACCTCGGATCACCACCATATGAATGTACTCACCAGCTAAAAGCTGTCCGGGATCCTAGCATACAGGCATAAAGAGAACAAGTACCCGGGAGGCTATCCCTATGCAAATCGTGTGTGGACTGGGACTAATTCTCCGGACTGCCGGCTGGTTGAGAGTTAATCACTCTGGCCTCAGTGACGCCTCGATCAATCGAGGAGTTCTATGACATTCCATCAGCAATATGACTTAGTGCTCCTGGGTTGAGTGCCTGATCCCGCGGCGGATTTGGATTCTCCCGGCTCGGAGGCGGGTGGAGAGGTCTTTATGGGCCATGGCTTCGCTCCCTTGCAATCTACCCTCTGGGTTTTTCCGAATCAACTTCGCTCGTCGGCGCGTACAATGTGATGCACGTCGAGGGTTTGGCCGCTCGCCACCTGGAACCTCCACGATTGATCTATGCAGGCTACCGAATCCCTGAAGCACCGTCGGACAATGCCCGTGTTTCTGCCGCCCTCGAAGTACTTTCTCTAGACCATCTTCCCACACTAGCATGCGAGGGGTTGATAATGGAGATGATACGACCAAGCGATATGTGAATGTAGCTCGTGCACACTGGCCTCAGCAACAACGTTCCTTTCGACGAGGCTCCGTTGCGAGACAATATTGCCTGCGTCGTTGCTTGGGCTGTCGATCGTCACCACCTTTGGAAAAACGGGCAAGTAGTTCAGGGGGGTTGGGGGGGAGAGATTTCGCCGACACGCTGCATGTTCGATGTGACCAGCTATGCAAGCGTTCCCGATGGTAACAAAGGCAATAACAAAATATGTCGTTGCCTCTTTCCAGAGTGAAGTACGTTAGTGACTGACTTTGCAAAATACAACATGTTTCTGCATCAAAGGGGGCGATTATGGTGTGGTTTCGCTGCGGGCACGTTCGAGAGGAACTCGGTTGCTTTACGATGATAGGATGGTGAGCTACATGGTAAGCCATCTACTGTAGCAGGATGGTGACGGCCATAGCCACGCAGGCGAATGCTACATACGGTGAGAGGCGCTCTCCTGTTTGAATTCGTAGTTGGTCCAGGATTCACCCGTCGTTGAACAGCGTCACGCACCTATGCGAGCAGACATGAAGAATAAACCAAAGATCCTGCTCGTACGTCAGCATGAGAGGCGATGGCGAGCAGGAGGAATGGTGATACCCGTCCTTGTTCCTGTCAATAAGACGAGGCGCGACTGCGCGCACGTATGTGCACGTGCAAATCATGAGTAGGATGACGAGGAGCAATGATTGAAAGTTGAAGAGCGCTGACTTGTGGTATGGTTAGTTCAGACGGAATCTCTAGAGTTGACCAAATCTCACCATGACTACACTTTATCTGAAAGAAAGAATGCTCGACGGTGGGTGGCTGCCAAGTGCAACCGCGGTCGGAATTTCCTCTTTCGGCATAGGGGCCCACGGACTTGGCCAAAACTACGGAGCCGACCACCACTACGTTTCCCCTCCCCGCCCTTGACTCTCTCCGGATCCAGGAATTGCGATTGAGTGAGAGGCCTAACTGCTATGGTGCCTACAATATGATACTGCGAGCAGAGCAGCATGCCTTCCAGCAGCAGGCAAAGGAGGATACCATTTGTGCCATAGTCGCTGGATACCTCCTCCTTGAGTTCCATGCTCAGTCTGATATCATCGGCGCTAGACCCTGTGCATCACTCGTTAGTCAGGTCATATCGCCTTGGAGTGATGATGGCAAACTTTGCCGCGACAAATTCATCCACTTGTGTGCGTTCAATAGTTTTCCTGACTTGACACTTACAGTCGTTTCCTAGTTCGAACGTGCAACATCCAGTACTACGTTCATCTGCACCTTTACTCAGTAATCTTATATCCCCCTTTGCTGTCATTCCTGGGGTTACATGATAGAGTTGATTGGTATTGGATGTACTACAAGCTCGTGTGCAGCCCCGGCCTGATGCATCATGACCTTGTACATCCATGCCGATACTCGAGCTCAGGCTTTCTGAACCGGCAATACCTATCCTCGGGATGGAGAGCCTGAGGCTGTCAGAATGTATTCAAGTTGGCGCGCGTGAAGCTATACTGGACGACTCGGATGCGTCCCGGCAGGACAACGAGAAATGACGGGAAGTTCTCGGCCCGAAGTTCAAGGACTCAACGCGGACAACTGGGAACCCTGTCAGCGCAGCTAAATATATTGACAAAATCCTATAAGACACGGAGGACGTCAAGGTGCTTTCTGAGGATGGTACGTCAGCCAACACGCACTGCTCCCTCTGCTTTGACGATCTCGGGTTTGCGAAATTGCATTTCGTCGTGGTTGCTCTGAGGTACAACATTGGGAAGGAAAACATGCACGTTCAATATTCCAAACACAAAACTCCACCAATATTTCGCGGATGACTCGGCGATGTTCATCATAATGTCCAAGTGACCAGAATGCTGCCATTCTAGCGATCTGCTCTTCGTGCCGTCTCCTGCTTCACATGCTGTTTAGTATGTGAATGAGGGAGTCGCTAATCAGATCACGAGACGGTGCAAGAGTCGTTGGAACCATGGGGGGGTTGAAAACGGTGGCATTCGATCGAGATACTGCAGCGTTGTATCTGGCATGAATGCGCCAACGAATTTCATTGTTGCGAGGTCGAATGAACGCTACCTTCAATGCAGCGGTATCACCTAACACACAATAGACGTGGTGCCCAGTGGACCTCTGCTCGCGTCTATTAGATCTGTTTGTTACCTTCAGGTGAGAACCCTTACCGCACTGGTGTTGTTTGGTGCAAAAGAGTCATTGCGAACTCGCCCATGATTTCATGAGACATGCAGGATGGCTTTTTAGGGCAATATGTAATGTACATATCCGCAGCACTGTACGACCAAATCATTGGTCTAGTACACATACCCAAGTATCTTGCCACCAACGTTCTTCCGACGAGCCTCCTCATGGTCCAAGATACCAGATGACGTCGTCTAAATCCACATTTCAGCATCGCCAATGACGACTGGCGTCATACGTACGAGGATGATTTTCCCGAACCCACGGGCAGGAAGGAGCAGGTTGACCCAGGACTCGATTTGGTTCACCTGGATGTTGAAACGTGGCGAAATAACGCCCGTCTTGTTGAGCCGACCATTCAGCTGAATGACGATCTTTCCGGAACGATGGTCGTCGATGATCTCAAATTCGCCAATGTAGCCTATAGGGAGGGAGTGATGTCGTTAGTAGTCGGGATCATCTCATGGCCACGAGCACGGAAAAAGAAAGCTTATGTACGCTACAGTGGACCGTAGCAGAAAGGGACACTCGCCATGGCGTTGCATCACACTTAGGAATTTAACGACGACCTTGGACGAAGGCCGGATCAGCACCTGGCGTTTTCCACGGCGCTCGGCGTTGACAATGTTATTCTGCAATATCATCTAAATCTATACAGCAGCCGCGCATTCGTTAGACTCACAAGGCAATCATTCTGCATGGCGTGTCAGTGACTCGCCGTGGATATAGAAAGTGGGGATACTCACCAAGACAGAAACACGGACCATTTTGATTGAGGAAGGCCGGTAGGGAGGTGGGACGGAGCGAGAATGTGGTCTTGAGATCGACACCAACGATGAACAAATGGTAAGTGGTGGCTGTGATCAACTGTACAGTACCACTCAGCCACATTTCGGGATTTTGCGAAAGGGCTGCGAATTCATCGAGATCGACAACTACGCCAACGACAGCTTCAACGTCCTCGACAACAACCAGTCATCATGGTAGGGTCATGCGCGGTATGCTCATTGTATGCTAATCGTGCTTTAGGGTCGCGTTCGCACCAAAACTACCAAGAGAGCCTCCCGCGTGCTCATTGAAAAGTAGTGAGTAGAGCCTCGCTGTTACAACCGATCCAGCCCTGAAGTCGGTCCAGCTACCCCCGCCTCACACTCGACTTCCACACCAACAAGCGTATCATCGATGAAGTCGTCAGTATCCCCACCCTTGTTCCTCTCTGACTCCGATCTTACCACACCGTGCATTGCTCCGCTAGGCCGTCGTCCCCTCTAAGCGTCTCAGGAACAAGGTCGCCGGTTTCACGACCCATCTCATGAAGCGCATCCAACGTGGTCCCGTTCGCGGCATCTCTTTCAAGCTCCAGGAGGAGGAACGTGAGCGAAAGGACAACTACGTCCCCGAGGTCTCTGCGCTTGACACGAGCGCCACTGGACTTGAGTTGGATAACGACACTTCTGTGCGTCCCTCCACCCGCATCCGAGATATCAGATGACTCACCGAACCGCTGAATTGGCAGGAGATGCTCAAAACCCTCAACTTTGACATACCGCACAATGTCGTTCCGGTGACTATTGCACAACCCGAGCGGGCGCCGCGTAGGGAGCGACGCAATGTACCTGGTGCAGCGCGGTCATAAGGAGGCGAGGGATCGATTACCTTAATGTGTTTGCATTGTATGCCCTCCTGATTTTGCAACCGATGAGGCCTTGAGGATTCATGTGGGAGCTACGTCATAGAGCTGGACAGAGGGCCTATTGAGGATTGGGTGTGAGGGAAACTGGGGCCCGTGTGTTTCCCGCTCGTAAAATTCGTAAAAAACTTAAATTCAGTCATTTCATGGCCTCTGCTAAGTAAAATACATGGGCTCTATCACCCTCTGACCTCCCAACCCTCTGGATACATCCTAAGAATCCCTCACACGACCTGTCGACACTGTATAGAGACGGGCAGCAATGTTCATACTTTGAAGCTCCTGAAAGGGGGCTCGAGTGAGCAAGCAGAGGTAACAAGACATCTTCAACAAACCTGGAATAAGAGTTTTGCAGCATACGGAATATACAGTTGAGAACAGGCAGTCTTGTTTTTACAGGCACGGCACTGTCACAGATCTCAGTTACTTTGCGACGTTTCTCAACGTGGATCGTCATACCTCAAAGGTTTGTTTTTTCTGTGGCGAGGACTTCAGTCATATGCAGTCAATCGTTGGGTCAAATCGCACTCACCAAGTTGGCAATCGCGGTGAGACCACAACTAACCAGCGAGTTCAGTATCCTCGACAGAGAAAGACGACATTGAACACGTACATGTCACAAACGTGCAACCGATAAGCATCACTCGCGTCGAACAAGCGTTCCTTCAGAAACGCCGCAACACCATGGGAGATCATACAATCCCGTTCCATCTCTCCGAAACGAAGACCACCATCTCGACTACGACCCTCCACAGGTTGCCTCGTCAAGATTTGCACGGGCCCTCTAGCGCGAGAGTGGATCTTGTCGTCTACCATGTGCTTGAGACGCTGGTAGTACGTCGGACCGAGGTATATTTGGGCTTGAAGCTTCTTGCCTGTGTGGCCATGGTACATGACCTCAAGGCCACGAGATTGGTAGCCCTTCTGGCGAAGGAAGGTTGAGACCGACTCGACCGTGAGGTCCGTGAAAGGAGTGGCGTCGCCCTCATTGCCAATGAGAGTGGCCACCTTTGACAAAAGGCACTCGACCAAGTGGCCGATAGTCATACGAGACGGAATGGCGTGGGGATTGATGATCACGTCCGGTACAATACCCTCTGCAGTGAATGGCAAATCCTCCTGACGATACGTGATACCAATCGTACCCTTTTGACCGTGACGGGAGGCAAACTTGTCCCCGATTTGCGGGATACGTGTAGCGCGCACACGAACTTTGACGAACTTCTGCCCCTCGGAATTGGTAGTGATCAGTACTTGATCAACGATACCATTTTCTGTACTCTTCAGAGGCGTCGACACGTCCCGTCGCGTGTGTGTCCGCGTCCGCTGTCCTAATTCCTCACTGTCCGGCGGGATTGGTGCTGTCTTTCCAATGATAATATCCTCGCCCCTAACGTTTGTTCCGGGTGCGATGAGGCCGTCATCTTCCAATTTATCATAAGTCCCGTGCTTCATGCGAAGGGTAGTATCGCGAGTTGGCTTCTCGAACTCTTCCAGTTGCTGAACTCCGCTTTTCTTCTCAAGGTCCATGTAGCTGCGGTAGTATATACTCCGGAAGAGACCTCGATCAACGGCACTCTGGTTCATGATGACGGAATCTTCTTGATTATAACCACTGTAGCAAAGGATAGCGACAATGGCATTCTGACCAGCAGGGAGTTCGCGGAATTTGAGATACTCCATAGAACGTGTGGTAGCAAGAGGTTTTTGCGGGTAGTACAAGATGTTGGCCATCGTGTCCATTCGAACCAGGAAGTTCGTGAGGTAGATACCCATGGCTTGTTTACCCATAGCAGATTGGTAGGTATTACGCGGCGACTGCAGAGGTGTAAGGCCATTATCAGTCCACGTCGAAGCAGTACGCACCTGGTTGTGATCGGGGAAAGGAATGATGCTGGCGCAGACACCAAGAATCATGCTAGGATGAATCTCGCAATGAGTCCATGTGTGCGCATTGATTCCAGCCTTAAGTCGCGCGGCGGGGTCAAATTCCCCATCATTCTCGTGGGGGTTGATGCCTGCAGATTGTAACCTGGAATTCTCCAAGTCCTCCGGTGTCATGGAAATCATCACCGTCTCCTCCTCTTCGGCATCCAATAACTCGATTATCCCTGTCTTCACCAGCTGCTCCCACTTGAACTCTTCACCATCGTCATCACGGTAGCCCTGATTAAGCCATCTGATATGCTTTTTCTGCAGAGCAAGCTGCTGATTATCGACGATGAAGAGAGGTCGACAAACCCGGCCTGCATCAGTGTAGAGACGGAGCTCCCTCTCACGAATGTCACGGACTACGGAAACTTCGGGACTGATGTCGTCTTTCCGGCGAAGTTTTTTGATCGTCTTGACAAGGTTGGCAGGATCGCGATGCACGCCCATCCAGACACCGTTCACGAAAACCTTTGTGCAGGGCGTCGACGAATGTGCATTCTCTTCCAGTGATTCGAGACCCCATTCTTCCAAGAATTCGATGACGGGAGCAGAATATGAACCGACGGAGATACAGGCCATCAACGCCAAGTTCTTGACGAGACCACAAGCTTGTCCTTCTGGGGTTTCCGCGGGGCAAACCATTCCCCAGTGCGTGTTGTGCAATTGACGAGGCTTGGCAATCTTCCCCTCGCGTCCGAGTGGGGTGTTACAACGACGAAGGTGGGAGAGTGTGGAGGCGTAGGTGTATCGATTGAGCACCTGGGATACGCCAGCTTTCGAAGCCATGGATTTCTTCTGATCGCCCCAGTTACCGGTGGCCAGCGAGTACTTAAGACCATTGGTGATGGTTTGATGTTTGACGGCCAATGAGAGGTTGAATTCTTTGTGGGTCTCAACGCACTAAAAACAGTTCGAATGCAGGACAGCAAAGAGGACGCTTGAACATACCTTCTGAAGGTATCGGTAAACATCCCTTGTCAACTTCTTGAAGAGCATGCGGAAAAGGTTGGCAAGCAATGGTCCAGCTAGGTCCAGGCGCTTCTTGCCGAAGTGATCACGATCATCGAGTTCCCTCCGTTCCAAAGCAGCGAGCAGTAGTCGATGGATCATATAACCAAAGAAGTACGCCTTCTTTGATTCCGAACCTTCCGCCATGGAAACATGCGGCAACATTTCCTTCTGCAGAATCTCCTGGGCATAACGGATACGTCGTTCTCTGGAAAGACCGGTGGTGGTACCTCGGTTCCCAATGAAGTCGAGGGCGACTTCACGGTCCTGAATGACGAAACCGTCGTCAATACAGGGCTTCAGCATCTCGAGCATTTGAGAGTCTTGCATATCATAGCAGATGTGCTCGAGGATATCGCGGTCTGAAATTACGCCAAGTGCACGGAAGACAACCCAGATGGGAATGTCGACCCGAATGTACGGGATTGTGGCCTTCATGACATTTCCAAGCTAGACGAGCGTAAACGCAAGGTTCGTTAAAAAGATCTAATACCTACAGATCGTTCTTGGCTACGGTGGAACATCTTCACTTGGAATTGACTAATTGTTTTTCCACCTTTCTCAACGGCACTCCGTATTTCGGCAAGGAAGTTTATTGGAGAGGGTTGGGCTTTTGCGAAGACGTATACATGATTCGTCGCCATGCGTTCTTGTGCAATAAGGACCTTTTCGGATCCATTTATGATAAAATATCCCCCAGAATCGTATGGACACTCGTTGAGGTCGAATAAGTCTTGATCCTGCAGGCCTTTGAGGATGCAAAACGTGGACCGTAGCATGATGGGAACCTACAAGAACAGGTTACCGCTGGTGGCGCGCTCACAAGTAAAAGCACTTGCCTTGCCAATCCAGACTTTTGTTGCATCATCAGGGTTCTCATGTCCCTCAGACTCCCAAATCACGTCTCCGGGAACGCCATCTGGATCTTCGCGACCTACCAATACTCTCTTCCTCATTTCGATATAGAGCGGGGCGGAGTACGTCAAGTTCCGCAAACGCGCCTCCTGAGGGAAAACGGGGACTACGGAACCGTCTGCTTCTGTGACAGTTGGTCGCGACAAGTATATCTGCCCAAACTTGATCTCGTAGCGTCGCGTCATGTCCGATTCATGACCAGTATGTTGGTCGGCTTGATCGAGTATGAGGTCCGCGTTTTCATCGACCAACTCCTGCATGGTGTTTTGAACGAATTCATCGAACGAGTCCAGTTGTTGCCGAACGAGACCTTTCTGCTCGAAGAAACTGGAAATGACCGTCCAACAGTCTTCTTGGGTGATCTCCTCGTACTCCTCTTCCTCGTCATCCATCCCGGCGCTTGGGTCATCGTACGAAAAAGTGTCTTGAGAAGGGTCCATATCTCTGTTAGAAACGAGAGCGAGGTCACGGTTGAGTGTGCCCAGGTGATTCGAACTCCGCAGTCCGCGTTAGTCTCTTACTAAGTACTTGTCTACCCGTCCCACTGGCAGTGCCAGTGTGGGCTGGTATCCCATCATCCCATGCTAAGCTTTGGTGCCCAACCAGGTCCAGGTGCACCAGGGTTGCCAGGACTTCAGCATCCTCAGCACACCAGATTCCCAAGCGCGCCGACGCCTGGCGCGAATTTATATCAATAGGCACCTCCGCCTAGCTTCCAGCAGCACAATCAAGCACGCGGAACGGGACTGAGCAAGGCGGAGAAGAAACATACGATCAATATTTAAAGTTTGGGATGTGCAAGGAACTGGTTTCATCAGCGGTCGAACAGCATCAGAAGTCTTTGGAATGACCTCGCGAGGATATGGTCAGTTTCGACGCTTCCTACGGGTGAACTGTCAAACGTCATTGACGTGCTGCAGGACGCTGTCCGATGCTGATAATTTGGAAAAACTAAACTTGGCAGAGTTTCATGTTGCCTGGGCTTGATGACATCCCTCATCACACAATCTCGATACCTTGGTCAATTTCCTCATAAACATCCTCAAGAACGATACTCGCACATGTTCTCCATCAGGACTCGATGTTCCGATCTCGCGTCAGAAAGATGCGACTGTTACAAACGTGATGTCGAACCCCCAGGTGGATTTTACCAACCCCGCAATCGTATTCGATCGCGTGTAGATGATCTGGTGTATGTTTCAAAAGGTCCGAGGGCGACAGCCAAGACGCGCACACCAACACACGCCTGCTAGCAGCACCAGTCAACCAGTGCCACTGACTACCATTTACTTATTCGTGGTTTGCTGATGTCATGCATTATACCAGTCCTTGCTCGTCACCATTTGGAGCGGTTGGCCCTCGGGTATCGCCGTCATCTACGACTTGGAGTGATATGGCCGAAGACAGTCCATAGTCACCGCGCTTCAAACGGCCGAAAATACCCTGGAAGAAGTGAGCGAGACAATCCGAGATCGAGAAGGAAGAAACCGATTGGGTGAGGTCAGTCGCGCGCTGTGGATTCAAGTTGGACAAGGTAGGCTTGATCTGATGCCACCGATGCGGCACTTTGGTCCACGCAAACTTGTCAAAGAGGGCGTGTTGAGCAAAGCGAAAAGTGGGCGCAAGTTGCAGGTGTTGTTGCGTAACGATGTATCGGTGCTCATGGACGAGGCTGATAAAGGGTTGTATCGCGTGGTGAGTGTATCTCGCATAGTCGAGAGGTATCAGGGGGCTGATCGAAGTACGTGTGGGCCTCAGCCAATTCCGGTGAATGAAATTGAGATCAAGCCGTCGAGGAGCGGCCGAGAGGATCCGCTTATTCGGCTCCATCTAGCATGTCTACGTGGGGGAGATATCATCGTATTGCGCGTATCAAACATCCGAAGAAGCAAAAGCGTGGCAAGATGCAGCAAGGCTCAGGAGGGAATCAAAAATTTGGTACGGGAACCTGGTAGGATGTAACTATGATTGGGGCATGGCTCGAACGGATAGATGGCATGCATATCTTTATTGTCGCTTTCACAGTTAGTAGCTCGACTAACGTCTCTCGGTTTCGGCGCGTTATCTGTCTGCTGACTCTGCGAGAATCACCTCGATCTCTGCTCTCCGCTTGTCGGAATGATCAGATATGCACCGAGTCGCTGTCCTACAGTGGTGCTGTCCCGAAACGCGTGGTCGCGGACTACTATACATCAGAACAACACGATCTACATCTCACTATCACTCGACTCTGGACTCGAGCCCCGACCAAGGATCTCTCGAATTTGCTTGTAAACATCCCTCCACATCCGTCGGTAATCCAGTGACGATATTCCACTGAGAGAGGTCCACGCCGGCAGCGCAATCAATGAGGGAAGATGCCACAAAATGCGCAACTCTTGCGACCGGCTCTTGGATGGGTGAATTCGAAACAGAGAGCCTCGTGATGGCCGTGTTGCGGATCGATGATTCATCCCCTGATAACGTTGGGATGTTCCTTGCATCGACACACAGCCCAAGGTCACGCAGCTTTGGGCATCGTGCGAGTAAAAGCAACAGACCCCTCAGTGTCGGCATCTGGAAGGATGGTCAAATATCCCACCCGCTGCATTGGTTGAAGTTGAAGCTCTCCAGTTCAGGCCATGCTTGGACCAACCGAGCAAGTTCGTCGTCGTTCAAGGAAACCGGATTGTTAATATTGACATCAAACTCCTGAAGATTGAAGGTCATCAGGGGGCTCAGAACCTGAAAGGTAACAAGCTGCGAAGATACTATTCCACGTTTTCTGGATCTGCGGGAGAGAAGCTTGATCCGTCGCAGAGTTTCCCGGCGCGTAGGTGAGCTGAGGGCGGTGAACAATTCATGAAATACCTCAGATGCGGGAAGCATACGAAAGTCGAAGGAGACCTCCTCGAACGGCTGGTGGTGCGATGTCAAGTAAGGGATGATGGAAGAGAGATCTTCGACACGGAGCTCAAGGACGCGCAGGTTCTCGAAAGGAGGGCGGTCGAGGGTGACATGGCTAGCAAGGCTCCTGAGATCATCTGCTTGGTAATTGAGCAAGCTAACACTGAACTTTTTAAGGCAACGGGATTCTGCGATGTGGATCAACGCCGCTTCATTGATGGGATCGCAACCGAGGCTCTCCAAGTCTGGGGAGCGAGAGATGGCACGCGAAATTGCGGCTGTCACATGCGGAAAGCGACATAAATGGCCGAAGTGGAGTGACTTGAGGTTTGGGCATAAGGTTTGGTAACACTCGAGGAACCCCAGAACGGAGCTATGATCGCCACCGTCAAGCCACACGTGGAGATGAACAAGTGAAGGGCTGAGGAGCAAACGGATTGAGGCGATTGCTGTGTAATCCTCATAGATCCAGCGGAGTTTCCTGAGGTTGGGCAGTAGCAGCGTAGTGCGAAACCACAAGGACTGTAAAATCTTTAAGGAGAGATGTTCATATTCGAGCGATAATTCTTGGACGCGAGGGGCGTAGCGTAACACAATGTTCCACTCTTCTTCGTTGAATGGAGGCTGAATCAGATGTTACTTATTGTAAGCATTGTGCATCTTCGAACGAGAAATGCCATACCAACGCTCCGTCTGCTGTGGCATCATCATACGAAGTTTTGGTAGGCAAACATAGCACAAAAGGCTCTAGACCGTGTAGTCTGCGCCAAAGGGCATCAAGTGCAGGTTCGGAGAGAGCACGACAAGTTCTCGAAAGCACCGCCAGAGCCCGCCGGCCAGTTTTTTGAATATCTTTAGCAGGAAATTCCCTTGGGTTCCGTACCGTATCTTCTGCCAGATAGTCAACGACATCGTGCAACTGAGCACTTCAGAAACCAAAAGTGCATTGTGCATGATTTTTTGGCGGTGTCTGTGTGGTCTGGGAGGGCGGACACGATGCGACCCACTTGTCTAGTACAGATGGTCAAACGTAGTGGTAACAAAGTGGTTGTTGTTATTTAACCGTGCGCGTATCGTGTTGAGGATGGCAGATGCTGGTAATCCTGTGAAGTTGAAGCTGAAGCTCGACAATTAGTTCCCATGCATGCTCGGCTTCGCATCAATTCACATGCCACCCGGATGTTGCGGTCCACTGTTCTGAACCACCAATCTCATCCACAGTGGCGAATCTCTGTTATTAATCTACCACAAGACTGGAACTCCTGGGTGTTCTAAACAAATGCCTGTAGGAAGACATCAATCACCGGTGACCATCACGACCAGCCCGAGAAGTGCCTCGCGCACACCCATCACAAAGAAATCGACGCCATTCTAAAGGCCCTGAGCTTCTGTTTGCGTCATAGTCTCAAATCAACGCTGGACGGTTTCAAAGATGAGCTGCGAACACTCAAAGGACTCTACATACCTCGAGTAGATCATCACCCCTCTGCCCCGCTCGAGCACTCAGGCTGGCCGCTCCCAAATCTCCTTGTCTACCTCCTTGCTCTACCGCCTCCCTCCGCGTGCTCTGCTGGCGCGACAGCGACTTCCCCACGCCCGGCAAGTTGTGGAAGTCCCGTTTCGGTGTTGTTTCGCACCCAGATAGCAGCGACCCCACCCCCAAACCCACCGCACTCAGCTGGGATCGCCATCCTACGACCAACAAACTGAGCGCGCACACGCCCGACTTGGCACCCATGATGGACCCGACGAGGTATCACCGACGCCATTGATCTGTTCCTCACTAGCGCTTTGTGAAGACTCGCGGACCAGGTCGTCGATCTCAACTCGACGATTCAGCTCCCTGAGTGGCTCGGGAAGAGCAGGTTTTTTTTTGATGTCCTTCGGCTGTATTTTGCTCACACGACTCCAAGGTGTCTTGGGGTATTCTCTCCACATATCGAGCTACGAACCCTTCTGGAGCAAGTTATACGGTGTAGTAAATGTCGTGCTGAGTGACCATTGATCGAACGTTTTTACACACCACCACAGCCGGCAGCATAATTGCACGCGCTGTCTGGAGCTTTTTAACACGGAGCTCTGTGTGTTGTTTATCGTTACGGACCATCGGTACGATACTAATGACGTGCAGCTCGATGTGCTCAAGATCCGGAAGGATTCGCCTCTGCGGAACACATGCTTGATGTTCTGGCGCATTCGTACCAATGACGAGGGAACCGGGAGGAACGATGGCCCCCACGCTCTCGTCAAACATGGAAAGATTATGCTTCATACGGAGAGTCCTTCGTGTTGTGATCCTCCCCTCTGGGTTTTCTTCGTCCTGGACAGGCATCTTCACTGGTATGTTGCCGATATCTTCATACCGTTGGTGCTCATGATTACCTCAGAAAAAACTATCGAAGAGCTCGGTATAGGAAGGCACCCTCCTTTCGCAGGACGTTGACAAATGGAAATATTACAAGACGCTTGCCTCACCGCCGGCGGCCCATCCACAGAGGGACCAATGGACGTTTTCGATCTACCGTGGCCTCGGTCCAGCAAAAAAATATGGAAATATCCGGCTCTCAATGGGGGAGTAAATTTTCAGTTTCTTCTGCAATGATCGAACGAAGTCGCCAGCGTCTGAAAGAATGATCGGAGAACCGTACTCGCCGAGCAGCCATCCGTGATGCAATGAGCAATCATGAGAACAACATGAGAAGCGTTCTGACCGATCTGTTCTCCGGAGCACATATACTCGAGCGAGCAGTCTCGGAGATATTGGTCGTGGACCATCTATGTTATTGGTGATGAATCGTTCGGCGTCACAAAACGACGACACGGTACCCAAGGTGACGTCTTCCTCGCGAAGAGAGGTAACATTCTGTTCGCGAACAACAAAGTGGAGGCCATTGTCTCCATGTACCTGGGCCACAATGAGCGGAAAGAATGGGACGACCACGCGCGGCGCACGTTTTCCGGGGAATAGATGACCACGTCCCTCGTCGCGTAATGCGGAGATCTGGGCATGGCATCACAGTGTACAGTGTTTCTGTAATACCGAGGGGTCGCTGCCAGGAACGTTACCCAGGGTTGTGGTAGTCTGCATCCAGGTAGTCATCGCGGAGGGAGAGCGGCTTGCACGGTCAGCCACTCCAGCACTTATATGCACCCCTGCTGATGGGTCTGACCATCGGCAATACCACCTAGTGATTGGAATGTTTCACGCACCATGATACATACGATCCACGGTTCTACCTTCGTCGCCTGAAAAGCTTGCACCCCGCGCCAGCCGAGCTCCACGAGCTTTCCGAGGTCATTTGTCGCAATGCCCACCAATTCGGAGCCGAGCTTCCTGAGAAGACAATGATAGTAATACTTCCGGTGTCAAATTCCCATTGATGGTGCTGAGAAAGACTCTTCAAGGGAAGATTCCACATACATACGGCACCTTACTGCTCCAGACTCCCTAGATGATCATGAATTGATGACGCACATCGGTTCGCGATTTCCCATTTCGGACCGTGGGCCAATGGGTCAAGCATACTAGCTGGCACAGGTGAACGTTTGAACAACGGTAGCGTCGTTACCTCTAAGTATCATTTTTCAGCCTCTTATGTATCTGGGAGTCTTCCTTTGGGTTACAACCTTGAGCGGCAAAGTTGCCACTTGCTGACACCGGGAGTCCTGGGACAGCATGCGGACGAGTGTCGGGTAAAGACATTCGTACGGCAGCGTTGGTGACCAACTCTACCCTATTGGTTCTTCGACGACAAAATTTCGGACCACTGTGCGGCACGTACATCTGGGTGGGGCTTAGGCCTGGGCAGGATCCGCCAAACTCGTTTTCTCTTCAAGTTAACTCCGATTTCTCCACGCTCGCAAACGACATGTTCAACGACATTCACGAAGGAATGGTCGCTCTTCACAAGGAGGAACGGGCGTATACTGATGAGGTCTCTCTCGAAAACCCAACAAATGCTCGTCGTCGGCTGGTCCAGGTCGAAAGGAGTAGTCCTATCTTTGTTGAGAGTACGTAGTGCTCACTTATGGGGAGCCGAGAGTGAAACGCTAACGTGTCTACGGTAACAGTAGAGCAGCTTTTCGCAAAGAGCTGGCATCGCTTGGAAAAATACCGGCCTGAAGTCCAGTTCGTATTTGAGGTCGAATGGCCGGAATATGCTCTGCGACCATATCTCGCCTACAGGTATTGCTTCTCTTAAAACACTCTGATTTATCATCTTGCTAAGCTCTCCGAGTCATTCAGAGCAAAAATGCAAGCCTCCATACATGCGGGAGATGGACGAGGAAATGAGAAGTTTCTTTTTCATGGCACAAACCGTGCATGCATGTTAGGAGAATCACCGTCTACCGTACTCCTGTGCTGTCACAAACGTTGTTCCCTTTGCTCAATCTTGCGTACCTCACTCGCCGTGAGCAAGTGTGGTAAGCTTTTTTGTTCCTTCCCACCCACCTGCCGCTAAAGTGGCTTCAAGGGACAAAGAATGCATTCAAGCGGTATGTAACATATTACAACATGAACGTTGTCCAAGACCACTCATCTCTCGCTGACGCAGGTACGGAAACGGTATCTACCTCACGTCCTGTTCGTCAAGTACGTGCGGTATCAATCTCTAATCCATCTCGCGCCCTTTCCGTTTCTTACCAATCACAGAGGCGGACGAATACGTCTCTAACCTTTCTCACAGCGCCTCCCTCCGTGTCATGTTGATCAACCGGGTCGTTATAGGGAATGCGCTCAAGACGCATCGAAACGCACCCCAGATCGTACCTTTGTCGCCCAAATATAACTCGGTACGAAAATAACATTTCGAATCTGTTTCTTGAGTGGGCTTCGAAAGAACTAACTTGCCATCTAGGTTGAAGCAGAACCCGGACCGGAGTCGGATCTGGTCAACCCAGGTCAGTTGACTTTTTGCTCTTTCTCTCTTGCTCGTGTTCAGACCAGTGATTGATAGAGACGGTCATATATGACAACGACGCGGTGCGTCCGGCCTATGTAATCGTGTACGGGAAGCGATCGCAGGCCGTACCGAGTTGGAGGGCGTTCATGAGGAGGTTGTTACAAACCCCTCTTTTCTGATCATGTTGCCAGTGTTCATGGCAAGGTCTTCATGACAGGATGGGAGCTGGCTCCTGCTCACCATCACTGTTGTCCCAGTGCTGCACAAGATCGTTTCTGGGGTCAATGGACATGGATTTACGGTACGTTGGAGACTTGTTAATGGCGGGGGCGGTGCATCATTTATAGATTCCACGGACCAAGTGCTTGATGGATACCTAGATAGACGTATCCCTTGGTGAATGTGATATGTATATCTCAAATTTTCACTAGAACAATGAAGCGATTCTGCTTACCACACACATGGGTTGGCATTAGAAAAATGTCGGAACCATTTCCTTGGCCGTCGTTGGGCAGATGAACGAATGGTACAATCAAGTTATATAAGGTACATAACATGCAGCGGCCTTCATCATGATGGGCGTTGAATTTGGTCCGAGATGAACTCAATGTTCGACTCTCCATGATCACATGAAGACCGTACATACTAACCCCACAACTCCAACTTGGACGAATTCGGATGAGGAGTCGACTCGACTCGGAGCTGATCTCGCCTTCTCCCCGGCGCCATTCTCCCCACAGTCGTCACTTGCTGATGGCCTTCGTCCCATCTTTGGTTACAGCACTGTCAGCACGACTGTTTATTTCGTTATCGTGGTCCATCGCCTTCTCGTCTTGAATCTCAATTGGTCAACTTGCACGAAACGTTAACTCGGCTACGCGGTAGACATGGCTGTTCTTCGTTCCGTTCGGGACTCAGATTTCGGCGTCCGGAATGGCCCTTGGCACATGTACAAAGACGGTCCTCGAAACAACCAGCCAACATTTGGCCATTCGTATGCATCAGGCGCAAATGGGGATGGGAACGAGAGTGTTTTTATTACCTCTGCACTCACCCCTCACTTTGTGAACGCCGTACCTACAAAATCAGGTGCTTTCAAAGGTGCCCGGAGGTTCAACTCCACTCGTTCCCGAGCGTTCTGGAATTATAAAGCAGGAATATTCCTTGGACAAGGAGAATGTCCAACGGAACGAGGGTTCGAAGAAGTACTCAGCTGCGAACTGGACGACGCACTCCTCAGAGTGGACATGTCAATTCCTCCAGCCCAATGTAGTCCCACTCGTCTAGCTGTAGATAGTGGTAAGGGAATAGGTGGGCCACGTGACATCACCTCCAACAGCGACTCGAACGCGTCCCAAGCGGGAGAGGAATATGCCTCCATCCCCTCCCACATGCTTCACCTCTCCCAGTCAGTCCGTTCTCGAGCCCATGGTCGGGACGAGGCATTGACACGGCTGCTTTCGAAAGGGCGTTTGCGGCCCTCGTGAGGCGTGGGGGACGGAGCGTCGGCAAGGACGAGGTTGGTGGCAGTGGCGCCACCCACGGCACAATGGTGGTTGAATCTGAGTTTAGGAATCCATGCGGCCATTGTTGGGAGAAAGCGTGAACGACGCGGGTACGGCGACTGCAGATGTAGATGACATTCTCGACGAAGACAAAGTTGCGCAAGAAATCCAAGAGTTGCTGGACGGCTTTGTTGGTACTTGATATACGAATGATGAATATCGATATGGTATATCCAGTCTATCGTAAGCTGCAGCAATAATGTACGCACTCGACCAATTTTTCCAGTACGTAGACGTTAAGCGATGCGGTGATCGATTGATCACTCAGGTGACCAGGAGAATTGAGAGAAAAACAGGCCTTGGGGTCTACATAAAGATCGATGATCAATTCTTGTGTTCCAAGTCTCCGTATGATCGGAAACAAGTCTTCTGAACTCGAAGTATTGGGTGTGGTTTCGCCGTTTTGGGAGAGGCTGAAGACATGCGCACATGGATAATAACCAAAAGGCGGTTGCACGATTAATATGCTGAGTAGAAGGCCTTCAATTTCTAGCTGCGACGATAACTTTACAGACATCCTAGAAGATATAACGACAGACTGGACGACAAGCTGGACGAAAGCACCAATTTTCATGGCCGGTGAAAAGTGACTGAAGAGTAAGATCAGGACTTGATATTCAAGTCCCATAAGGACCTAGTTGAACTCATTCGTATTTGCGGAGTAACAAGTATGGTCTTCGAATGTCCGCAGCTCGTCTTTGAAGCCGTCCGGCGCTGATTTGAGACTACGACGCGAACAGACTCTGGGTCAGATTCTTTTAGAATGGCATCGATTTCTTTGTGACGGGCGTGCGCGAGGCACTTCTCGGGTTCAACGGGTCGTGATGGTCACGGGTGATGTGTGTCGTTCTACTTACGGTCTTGTGACGGTAACATTGGCTGTATAAGTTAGACATTTGGCTTTGAACATTTGGACTACCACATTGTTACCACTCGCATCCTAGACAACGTGTCTGTCCTCCCCGACTACACAGCCAGTGTAAACGCTGCTACTGCCCAACCTCCGGAAACTCCATTGGAGCTATGAGGATTACACAGCAATCGCCTCGATCCGTTTGCTCCTCAACCCTTCACTTGTTCATCTCCACGTGTGGCTTGACAGTGGCACTCATAACTCCGTTCTGGGATTCCTCGAGTGCTACCAAACCTTCTGTCCAAACCTCAAGTCACTCCACTTCGGCCATCTATGTTACACCCCGTATGTGACAGCCGCAATCTCGCGTGCCATCTCTCGCTTCCCGAACTTGGAGAACCTGGGTTGCGATCCCATCAATGAAGGGGCATTGATCCTCTCCGCCGAATCCCGTTGTCTCAAAAAGTTCAGTGCGAGCTTGCTCGATTGCCAACTAGATAATCTGAGGAGGCTTGCTAGCTTTGGTACCCCCGACCGCCCTCTTTTCAACAACTTGCGCGTCCTTGAGCTCCGTGTCGAAGATCTCTCTTTCATCATCCCGTACTTGACATCGCACCACCAGCCTTTCGAAGAAGTCTCCTTCGACTGCATTACGATTCCTGCATCTGAGGAGTTTCATGAATTGTTCACTGCCCTCAGCTCACCCACGCGCCAGGTAACTCTGCGACGGATCAGGCTTCTCTGTCGTGGATTGAGAAGACGTGGAACAGTATCTTCGCGGCTAGTTACCTTTCAGGTTCTGAGCCCCCTGATGACCTTCAATCTTCACGAGTTCGACGTCAATATCGATAATTCGGTTTCCTTGAACGACGACGAACTTGCTCGGTTGGTCCAAGCATGGCCTGAACTGGAGACCTTCAAATTCAACCAATGCAGTGGGTGGGATATTCAACCATCCTTCCAGATGCCGACACTGAGGGGTCTGTTGCTTTTTCTCGCACGATGCCCAAAGTTGCGTCATCTTGGGGTGTGTCTCGACGCAAACAACATCCCATCGTTATCAGAGGACGAGTCATCGACCCGTAACACGGCCATTGCGAGGCTCTCGGTCACGAATTGGCCCATTCAAGGGTCGGTAGTCGCAAGAGTTGTGCAGTTTTTGGTCGTGCACCTTCCCTCATTGATCGCACTGGAGACGTGGACCTCTTTCAGTAGTCTATTCTTACATGATTACCGGATGTGGAGGGATGTTGACATGCCGATTCGACACATCCTCGGTCGGGGTTCGAGTCCAGAGCCGAGTGACTGAGATGGAGATCGTGTAGCTCCCCAAGTACTAGATGTAAAATACGTAATAACCATGCGAAGTTCGGGACAGGACCAGCAAGAGACCTTCACCCAGATCGCATGCCGATGGATAGCTAGGGTGTTGCGACTGCGCCGCACACCAAGACGGGACGTAGATGAAGGTAATTACTTATCAGAACTGGTAGGCAATGGATGTTCTTGCATTTTATTCCCATCCATCTACGCTTTCAGATCCGAGGACTACACAGCTACAACCACAAATCGAAGGCACTCCCGAACGAGGGGACTTAGTTACGGAATCCGGGTCATGAAGATGTTAAATATGTATTTTAGTTTTGTAATTTTGTTTTCGAAAGGGTACTTTCTCTCGGTGTAATTGCGCACACATCTGTATCACAAGTTTGACATATATTCTGTATACACGCACCCGATAGACTACACCCTCAACAGCATCCCAGCCGCCCCGGACTACTAGTACGCGAGCAACATAATCTCGGAACAGCCGGTACACCGGTCGTACGCTGCGCCCGTCATAGGCAACATCCGGAACTGGGCGAGGAAGCCCCGAGGTTGGTGCGGGACGAGGCCGAGAACGCTGGATTGGTTGGTGGCGAAGGCACCGTTCGTGTCGCTCGGCGGTGGCAGGGTGTGCAAAATACCATGCCGTCACGAGGAACGGTGGAGACGCTGGGACGGAGCTCACCCACCCGGATGTCGTACATAAGAGCGGCACGAGCGGCACGATCGAAGCGGTCGCATGACGGTGCGCATTTACGGTCCGAACACGTCGTCGCACGCATGAATTAAAAAGGAATTTAAAAAGAAGAAGGGGAAGACACGCACGTCCGCAGGCGCGATGATGTCGTTGCAATAATAACATTTCAACCACCGACCGTTGGGATGCAATGCAGAGGCAGAGGCGCGCGCACCGTGCCACATGACGAGGTAGGTATCGAACCTCAACGCCGCATGCAAACACGATCTGTCGCAATGTAATTCAATCCAATAAATACCCAGCGAGAAAAAGACCCGGACGAACTCTGGCGGCGCCCAACACCATCGACAACCACCGTCTTTCGTGTGAATCCACAAGTAAAAACACAGCGTCGTGCGTATCGAACGGAGCCTCGAGCCGCCCGACCCCTTTCTGTGCGTGTGCGACCGATGCGGGGGTGGGTGTCCGGGTATGGGATCGAGAATTGATATCCCGTCGCATTCTGGGGCGTCAGTAGGTGGCCTGCGTCATACGAGAAGATGGGAAACGCACGACGCCGGGAAAGATCTTTTTGAGTCGGTCGGCTGTACAGGGACGCCTTGGGCTTACCGCCGCTGAGACAGTCTTCGAATTCCCAACCCTGAAATGAACCGGATCACTAGGATGTACGATGGGCGTTGCAGGCGCGCACGCACTGCCATGAGCGTCCGAGAGACGTAGCACCCGAGCATACCCGCGCCGGGGAGAAGACACCGCGTCGAAGCAACTTTCTCGAGGTCGAGGGTGGGAGAATGCGCCAGCGCATGAGCTTCAAGTTGAGATCGACGGCTTGGTCCGCGAGCCTGTCACAAAGCATGTGTGAGGAAGCGCAGGAACGAATCAATGGCGTCGGTGATATCGGATAGAGTGACTCCTGATTTTCGCACAGAATTCCAGGCCTAATACTCCGAGATCAGAAGATAGTCGTTCTGATCATACTCGCACTCGCATCTGTGGAGTAACTACTATAGTCTATCGAATGGCCGCAGCTTGTCTTTGAAGCCGTCCAGCGCTGAGCCAAGACTACGTCGCGAACAGAACCTCAGGTCCTTTAGCATGGTGTCGATTGCTTTGTGATGGGCGTGCGCGAGGCACTCCGCGGGTTGGTCGTGATGGTCACAGGCGATTGGTGTCGTTCTAAAGGCATGGTTGCTTACGACCGTGAAACCCAGGAATTCGAGTCTTGCGACGGAGCGTAATGAGAGATTCCGCTGCGGACGAGATGGGTGGTTCAGACCAGTTCGCGGTTGCGGTCCACCACAGACGGGCGAGTTGGGTAATTCCCTAAGTTGAATAAAATGTTCTCAAACACGACATTCGGCTAACTACCACTTCTTTGTTACCGCGTTCGGTCTCATCCACTAGACAGTCTAAGACATCGTGTCCGCCCTCCCTGACAACACAGACACTGCCGAAAAGTCATGCACAACGCACTTTTAATTGATGAAGTCCTCGGCTACATTGTTGATTATTTGGCAGAAGATACAGTGCGAAACCCAACAGCCTCTCGTGTTAAAGATACTCGGAAAGCTGGACGGCGGGCTCTGGCGGCGCTTTCAAGAACCTGTCGTGCTTTCTCTAAACCTGCACTCCATGCCCTTTGGCGCAGACTAGACAGTCTAGAGCCTTTTCTACTATGTTTGCCTAGCAAAGTTTCGTATGACGGTGCAATAGCGGATGGAGTGTTGGTATGGCACATTTCTTGTTTGAAGATGCGCAATACTTACAGTAACATTGTCCAAACCTCAAGTCACTCCACTTCGGCCATCGATGTCACATTCCGCGTGTGACAGCCGCAATCTCGCGTGCCATATCTCGCTTCCCGAACTTGGAGAACCTGGGTTGCGATCCCATCAATGAAGCGGCATTGATCCTCTCCGCTGAATCCCGTTGTCTCAAAAGGTTCAACGCTAGCTTGCTCGATTGCAAACCAGATAAGCTGAGGAGGCTTGCTAGCTTTGGTACCCCCGACCGCCCTCTTTTCAACAACTTGCGCTTCCTTGAGCTCCGTGTCGATGATCTTTCTTCCATCATCCCGTACTTGACATCGCACCACCAGCCGTTCGAAGAGGTCTCCTTCGACTGCATTACGATTCCTGCATCTGAGGAGTTTCATGAATTGTTCACCGCCCTCAGCTCACCTACGCGCCGGATAACTCTGCGACGGATCAGGCTTCTCTGCCGTGGATTGAGAAGACGTGGAACAGTATCTTCGCGGCTAGTTACCTTTCAGGTTCTAAGCCCACTGATGACCTTCAATCTTCACGAGTTCGACGTCAATATCGATAATTCGGTTTCCTTGAACGACGACGAACTTGCTCGGTTGGTCCAAGCATGGCCTGAACTGGAGACCTTCAACTTCAACCAATGCAGTGGGTGGGATATTCAACCATCCTTCCAGATGCCGACACTGAGGGGTCTGTTGCTTTTTCTCGCACGATGCCCAAAGTTGCGTCATCTTGGGGTGTGTCTCGACGCAAACAACATCCCATCGTTATCAGAGGACGAGTCATCGATCCGTAACACGGCTATCACGACGCTCTTGGTCGGGAATTCACCCATTCAAGAGCCGGTCGCAAGAGTTGCGCAGTTTTTGGCCGGCTCGTCAATCCGTCGCCGCGCTGCTCCGTTGAAGCTCGGCTTATTGTATCACCATCTGGCCGTGTCAATCGACTGAGTCAAGGCTCAAAAGGCTCAGTATGTGGACGACCATGGTCCCATCTGTAAACTCGGCGTCCGAGGACCATGTCGTGGAGTGGTAAGTCGGTCGTCACGGTTGGCTTTGGCAATTGCTTCTCGGACGGATGGGCAATGGCCAGATGGCGCTGTAGGACTTTGACACCCTGGTCTATACTAATCCCATCAATGTGGAGCAAGAGCTATTCGAGCACCCACAGCCTAGCGTATATGGACTATATGGTATGCGTTTGCCATGAGACTGAGAGTAAGGAACGAATGATCTATAACAAAGAAGTTCAAACCACCCAAGCACTTTCAACATCTCCGAGGAAGATATCCGGCGACAGATACCACGTGAATGGAGCATGATTCAGTAAAATACTAGTAGGATATTATTGGCATACGAGAATATAGTCCCACCCACGCACTGCATGCCGCAGTGGTAGGTGTGAACAAAAACGATCAAGAAAGAAAGAAGAGGAACAACCGTAGTCATTTCCCAAATGTATCTGGCGTGAATACTGATGAAGATGTCTCTGCATACACGGCTCGTTGTGTCATGACCCACTCGGAACACCCAGTTATCCTCGAAAATGGTCTCCTGGATCGCAGATGTCGTTCAAAAAAAAAGTGAAGAGCGACTATATTGGAGAGAGGAAAGGGAAAAACAGGGAACGGTGAAATCGTAGCTACGACGTCCTATATATACGGTAGGGTCAGGATGCCAATCGTCATGTACAGTTGACTTGCTCATAACGTATACTGGCGGGAGCTGCCCAATCCTAATACGTTTTGAGATATATACAATAGCAATATGTTCCCACGATGATAGGGGTCAAAACTAATTAGGGAATGGCGACGCGCGTCGAAAGAACTAAGTGCTTGTTATACCGTCGCATTCACCGCAAAACCATGACTACGAAACGTCGTCTGCTTCGCACCTT